>PVLC010003289.1:14012-99685 GCA_004027655.1 Graphiurus murinus | reverse complement strand
GAGGGAGGGGGAGAGAAAGAGGGGGAGGGAGAGAGAAGGGGGGAGGGGAGGGGAGAGAAAAGGATGGAGGGACAGAGGAGGAGGAGAACAGATACACACACACACACACCAGTATGCACTATACTGTCTACCTCTCATCTATTAGCTAGTTGTTTCATTGTTGGTCCATTCTCTATTTCTCCTACATCAATCTAAATGACCTAAAATAGTCTTCTTGCCTTTAGAATCAAAAGAACAAAAAACATATTGAGCTTCACTGTTACTTCTTTGATGGTTACATAGATCCATATGTGAAAAACACTTTTATATTTTCCCCACTAATATAGAAGAAGACACACAAAGAGGAATTCTCCCATTATATTTATATTTAAAAATGGAAAACCTACTTGGGTACAAAAAATAAAAACCCAAATGCACCAATAAAAATACATTTTAAAAACCCAACAAACTGAATACACAAAACAGTCACTCAGTTCAATGGAACTAAACTGCAGAGGATAATAAATCTATAGGGTCTAGTAGAATGATGATTATGGAATCATCATACTACCTCATGAAAAAGAATATGCCCCTAAAATAACAAAAACAGTCAGTGCTCCAATCTGACAAGGACCACTCTGAAACAACTGCAAATGGAAGAAAGTGGCTATATCAAATGTACTCATACCAATTAGGCTCTGAAACAGTTATTATCCTCTTTAGAGGTGTTCAACACATACCCACCGCCAAAATGACTACTTGCCAGAGCAGGATCAGCCTCAAGACTATAGTGTTTCTTTTCTTAATTACAAGTTGAAAATCAATTAATTATTCCTTTCACAAAACAGAAACACTTCACACAAAAAAAATCTCATTCAAAACTATACCCATCAATGCGGTTTAACCCAAAAGCCATGATTTCTGTGGTGTCCACAAATGTTTATTTCACTTATAGGAGATGGTTATTAGGGGTCCTGAGCAAAGTAAAGTGTGTTAAATTCAACAACTGGCCTCATGCAGTTTGCCAGGTTTTGATCTGCTAACAGTCTATAATGAGCACTGGATCCATTAAGAACATAAATCTTTTCACAGACAACATAAGAGTATATTCAAGCAAAATATCCTAATTTAGCAATCACTAACCAACATGATCCCGTGCACTGGTGGTAGCCATGAAATATATGTCAGCTTGTGCTTTGTTTGCTTCTGATATTTTTTACTCAAGAATTAAGTTTTAGATTTAATTCAACCTTCATATGTTTCTGGACTACCATCCCTTTCCCCCAGTGAATGCTTATAAACTGTAAATAAAATTTAATGTGAGAAGCAAACTATATATATAGGCAAATACTCTGAGAACATTTTATTTTATTTTATTTTATTTTATTTTTTGGTACTGGGGATTGAACTCAGGGGCATTCTACCTCAGAGCTATACCCCCAGCCCTATTTTTTATTCTCTATTTTGAAACCGAGTCTCACTAAGTTGCGGAGTGCCTCACTAGGTAGCTGAGGCTGGCCGCGAACCCGGATCCTCCGGTCTCAGCCTCCCGGATGCTGGGATTACAAGCGTGCGCCACCACGCCCGGCTCTCTGAGAACATTTTATAATGCATAGCAAAACCTAATTAATATTATTTTAATTGTCCATGTTTTTGAATCGCATGCATCTTTTATGGTTCCATCCAATAATGTAGGTTAGTAGAGAGTTAGCCATGAAACTACTCCTAGGTAATCTGGAGATAGCACAAGGAGAACATAGGTAATTATCAGGAATACTACTTTCCTCTTAATAGGAATCCTTGCAAATAGTAGGTACTCATTAAATAGTTACTGAAATGAAATGAAATGGAAAACATCACATATAATAGATGTGTGTTATGTGTTCAAACTGAATGTTCTAATTGGCTTATAAAATGAGATCTGAAACTTGTATACTATGCATAAAATGTACTAGGCAGTAAATTTTTTCTATGAATGAACTCCCCTTTTGTCTTCCTCAAATAAAAACCTAGAGGGTACTCATGAATTTTTCTACAAAATAAATTTAGAATTTCAGCAGATTATAGGCTATTTTTCAAAGCAGCAAGTTTAGCATTAACATTAAATGTTTAATGGCACATATTTGTAAATAATCTGGTTATACAAATTTATTTATACTTAAGTATAATAGACTTAAGAATGGAAAGAAGTTTTTCTCATATCAGTTTTAATTTTTATTTATATTATTATACAGGACCAAAATAAATTCAGCCCTATTCTTTTGGGTCTGACTAGTTTAGAACTCTTAACACAAATGGAAGTGAGATTTTTAACATAAAATCTTTGAAATCCACAGATACATATTTAATAACTATATTTTTTTAGCTGAAACTCTCTCGAATAATTCTAAATCCTGAAAAAGAACCTAGTGTTTACTGCTATAAAAGATGAAGCAGATATGGGGAAGGAAATTCAGTGATTAACAATAGATCTGGCAAAAATTGTAATATCAAAGATTCTATGATATGGGAATTATAGTGGGGAGAATATGGTTTATACATTCTAACATAAAGATTTATTTAAATACCAATAATTAAGTAGGTAGATATAAATTTACAATTTTCTATAGATTAATACAGTACAGCAAAAAAGATATTCACTGGGGTCTAACTCATGTCCTCAGAACTGTTGTATGTGAGGTCAACTTGAGTTTTTGTAATCAAACTTCCTTGGATTGAACTCAAGCAGAGAATCATAAGACATCCCACCCTATCATTGGTAGTATTATATAGAGCAAGTCTTCAGCATCTGTATGTTTGTTATCCTTTCAGAAGCATCAAAGCCTAAAATGCATATATAACAACATTTATGGATGGTCATATTAAGTTTTTATATAGTTTCTGTGAATTTAGTATGTTTAATATGACATTAAACTCAAGATTCTTAAAAGAGGTACTGTGTAAATTTCATGTATATACCCTACTAACAAAAAGTATTAAGAAACAATAATCTTGGATGACAATTGCTTTTAAATATTTTAATTTAGTACAACAGACTATCACACTACTAGTATAAAATATAAATAATCATTAACAGTATAATAATAAAAATAAAATTATCCAAGGTATTGCTATGATTTTAGACAAACATGTAAAAGATAGACTTCTTCCAAAATAAATGAAAGCTCGAAATCTAACATATTGCTGTTAGCTATAATGGTTATAACTGTTAATCCAATACACCTTTTATACAAACCCATAAACACATGAGTGGAAAAATAGCACAGATGTTCATCTCTAATGCAATTTCCATTCAATTTCCTAAGTGCGGTCCCTGTGTGCAAACTAGCTTAACATTATGTTTAGCTTGCAAATTCTTTTAATAAATAATGAATGCAATAAAACTAGGAGATCAATGGCAAGCTGAGAAATCATAAAAAAGGGCTTTTGTGTTCAGGCTGTTGCCCATTTCAAACTTTAATCTGGAGACAGATCAATATTACTTTTTTCTTTTTAACCCATCACATAAATAGCAAATAGACTAAATGTAGCCTAAATGCTGTTACTAGCTAGCAGTTGCCAGCAATCTGATAAGATCATTCGACACAATTGTAATTGGATGTTTTATTCCTTAACATGCATACTACATTATACACTATTAAGTAGTCAACTTGCTTAAAAATAAAAGCGTTGTACAACAATAAAAATACTGTGGTTCATTATATTTTAAACTTTCTTGTAGTACGTATTTTTCCAGTAGCGTAATTGCAAAGTTTTTGCCATAATTTGCTTTAATAAACTAAGTAATCATAATAGGTCAAAATAGTACATAGATATGAGTAGTTTCAACCTCAGGGGTCCAAGATGAAAGGAAATCTTACTCTTCAAAATTAATTACACCTGAAAGAACTGAGTTATTCACTTAATTGGTTGGTGGAGAGGATACAACATGCAAGTTTGAGTTTCAATTAGATTGCATCTTCAGATTATATGAGAAAGATAAGTATTTTTTCTTAATTTGTATCTGTTTCCATTCACAGGTTCTAGAAATGGGGAAGAAAAACTGACTTCTTACCAACTCTTTGGGAAACAAGCATTTCCTGTTTGAAAGCAGGACCACAAGTCAACTGCCACGATGGTTAGTGCTGATATCAAACAGTATAAATCTAAATCACTGAAACTCATTTTATGGTATTAGGCTTGTTTTCTTTATTAATTCTTGCCTACTCATAATATTAGAACATCTCCCCTGGGCTTTCATTAAAAGGTAATATAAAGAAGTCATACTTACTATGATGATACAGTTCATCCCAAATATTCTAATTTCATAGATAAGATTTTGATACCTTTGCATGCACATGTGTGAATTGTTTATGCAATGATCACAAATGGTTTACACTGAAGTTAAATTTTCAGGATTATCTCTTTCTAATAACTGCATACTTTATGTGACTATTCCTTGATTAGCTTTTTCAAGGAACAACAGTCAGTGTAAATAATTCTGATAAAAGAAATTAATGTGTGTACTCATCCAGCAAATGTGAGTTAGGTGCCTAACATATATACACAGGATTAGGCTTAATGAAGTCTTACAATGAATGTTAATGAAGTTAAAAATTATTCCTCAGAAATTATTACAAATCCAAGGTTTTATTTTATGTAACAAATTTAGTTCTCTTTTAATGATATCAGGATAGGTACTGATAAAGATATCAGTTTTCTCTTTGAAGAGGTTATATTTAATTTTGCATAGAAAAAATCTGTATTATATCTTATATTGACTCTTAGTATTTTTATTTTGGTTTTCAGTATAGTAATTTTACCCATTTTATATATATATAAATTTAACGTTAAAAGGATGTGATGAGATTTTAACATAAAGACATTCATGTTTCAAACAAAATTTGAAGAAGCTATATATTATTCCTAACTTTATTGAAGTTCATTGTAAACTCTTCTTAAACTGTACTGTAGATTATAGCATGTATCCTAAGCTTCTAAGTTTATTCTAATCCTGGAGATAAAATATTTGCTGAAGAATTTGAAATCTAAACAGTATAAATTTAACTATGATTCCTATTGTCCTATTCCAATAAAGGTAACAATAAAATTATGATCAAAGAGCATTATAAAGGCTTGTAAATAGGATCTACTTCCAAAAGCTGATTTTTTAAAAATACATATTCTTTAGAAAAGATGAAATAAACTTTTCTAATATTTTTAGCATTATAAAGTGAGGAAATGATGAACACGCAATGGACAGGCTGTATCCTTCCTACCAAAAAGTATTAAATACTGAAGGAGTTTTAAATCCCTTGGTAAGAGTATATTTCATCTGCATTAATCCAACAAAAAACTTATTAATAAGGATTTAAAAACTAACACCCTCTGTAATTAATTTGGATACAGTATTATTCTATTTATAGTGACATTTTCAATGTGTCCCAATCATATATTACTAATTCTCATTTTTCCTATGATTAATTATTAATGTGGAGACACTATTAAGCAGCCACACTATATTTAGGTTTTATATTATATTGATTTCCACCATTTTGAAATAGTTAACAATGCAGCATAAGTATTAAGAATCATAAAGAATTGTATGATTGCTTTGATTTTTTTTCTGATTCCTAAGCAAAATAAAATAAATTTAGTTGTTCTAGCAGAAAATGGAAAAAGAAATGCCGCCACTTTAAAAGCTTCAATCTCTTTGACATTGTTGGCAGTGTATGGGAACATTAATGCATCTGTCATGATAACAAGCTAAGAATAACATCTAGACATCAAACCGAGCAGAGAATCCATCTGAAGTGATTCATTCAGATCTGTCTCATTGATTTATTAAACACAGGGCAACATCTGCAGCCTCACAGAGCCGCTTGGTGAAATTAATGCAAGATCAATTCAAATGGAAAAAAGTGTAAAAGAGATAAATCAAAACACAATTTGCATGCAGTTCCACAATCAGGCTTATTGGGTGCAAATGCTCAATTTCCCTTCCAAAGCAAATGTGTTTAAATGTTGTTTTATCTTTGTAGAATTGTGTGATCTGAAGTGACAGTGAAGAGTTTTCCAGGTTGAAATGGTGAAAGAGAAAAAAAGGAGGAAAAAATGCTACCAAAGACCTTTTGAATATGCAACAAGAATATCATTAATACCTAATTGTTTTGCTTTGGGGGAAAGGTTTGATGTCTTTTCTCTGAAAACACAATATTTTCAGTTTCAGATCAATTAGGGTGGTCTCAATATATATTTGAAATATAGAGAGTGGATAAAACTAAATTATGTGTATCTTTACATGACCAAGATAAAGTGCCACTGGAGATCTAGATTGTCAACAGAAATATAATATATTGTAATTAGGGATGCTTGTAATTATATTTGCCTACAAGAAGCATTCCTAAAACATCCAGGGATTTCATTAAGACAAAATAAGGTAACTTAAAAAGTGTCAAATAATTCAGACTTGATGTCTTCTACAAATATTAGGGATTTCCTAATCCTAATATAAAGCATTAATGTCTGAAGACCATCATATCCTAATTATTTACTGGCATTCTTGTACCGCATTAAGGATAACATCATACATAAAAATCCACAGATGTACTATATCATGTCATGGATCATTTCTTTAATGTAGTATCCATTACCTAATAAGTGAGTGTTTGAGGCAAATGTGAAGATGAGCTAAAGAATTTAGATAAATACAAAAATTTTTGGTTATGCAGAAGTGTACATTGTATAACAAATGTACACATGAAAGTTCTATGCATTGGCATATGACTGAATTGCTTGAAGTATAATCTCAACACCATTTCTCTAGTAAAAGCATTGTTGACTATGTGACTGTCTTTGACAGACAATATGACTATCCCATCATCATCCTATGAAATAAAATGTCGGTATGAACTGCCTAGATTCATTGAGAACCTTTTTATTATTTCTGAAAATATATGCAATACAAAATATTAGCCTAGGAAAGTGATACAAGGTCTTTAAAATTTTGATGTTGCTTAACTTTACTATAAATGCAAAACATAAGTTTTCAAAGTAAATTATGTTACTCTGTATGGACCATAAGCTACAAAGTATTCGTCAAGTGTGAATACAAAGCCAAATTCATCAAGTGCTTACAATAATCATATTTTTAGTATTTGAAAGTAGTTTTAAAAGATTGTAAACATCATTATAATTCACATAAAGTTATTCTAATATCAAAGCACATTTATGTTATGCTTACATATTGTCAAATACATATTGTCAAAATAATAAACTACAATTGAACCATTTGCATTTGAATTTTAAAACTGAATTTTATTCATTTGAATTTATATTGAATTGTCTCTAAATATATTATTAAAATGTTTTCTTAATCATTCATTCTTGTTTCTTCAAGCACCCATTTAACTATATTTAAGTGACTGAATAGCATTTAATCAGTTGCTCCTCAAGTGAAATTAAATGCCAATCATGAAATCTAACAATGTTACTTTTATGTAGATAGGTAGATAAAAAGATAACACTAAAATATGTTTTTTTTATTTTCATATTTAGAAAAATCAATTTTAATTTGGTATTTTACTGCTATTAAACTTAGGAAAATTTAGTAAGCAAAATCCACTGCATAACAGTGAGAATTTTAGATATTTGCTTTCTAAATCTGCCTCTCTCTTTATCTCTGGTATTAAAAACTCCAAGTTTTCTTTTATAAGAGATGAAACAAAAATCACAGTGTTTTATTTGCGAAAAAAACAAGATAGTTTTCCCATTTGGTTTGGGCTTCTTAATCGTCTCATAAATCCTAAAAATAATTTCCCTACAAATAATTTTTAAAGTTAAAGGGCATGAAGGGAGAATACTGTATAGCTGTTTAAAACTGTAGTGATGTAAAGCTTGACCTACCTTCTAGAATAATGAGTGGGCAAGAGTTTTAGTCTTAATATTCTCTAGTAGTTGAAGCAGATATTATTTCCCAACTTCTTTTTTGGGAAGACAACTTTGACTATTTCAGTAACTAACTAAACCAAATAGTTAATATAAGGCACAGGTAGAGTTCTTGTGATTTTCAGCACTGTCAAAAAATAATCATGCACACATTTTATTCTTTCATTTTTCTCCAGTTCACAGTACACTGAACCAAATCAAGATGCCACTTAGTGGCAATATCTTAAGGTCTCTGCAAATGATCAACTTGACAATGGTCCATTTTGAGTGTTCTAGAATGGTAGAAAGGATTCCAAATTAAAATATCCCAAATTAGGATATGTATTCTTCCCTGTTTAACAGGGAAGAAAGCTTATTACACAATAAAAAGAAATTGTCAATGACACCATTACAAACAGGCATTCTATTCAACAATACAGTATGAAAATGTATCCATCGGGAGATGAAGATTAATCTCTTTCTTTGAAGAATGGTATGTGAGACTTCCCAATCAACTACTGAACATGTACTTTTTCTTTTTACTTCCCTCCCCCTCACCTTTAGCTAGAAGTGGCAAGACGTGATGAGTCCTGAAGGACAATCCTCTTTAACCAGGTCTCCATTGGTACATCACTCATCTTCTTTGGACATCTATATAAGATCTTCTCCACCTTTCCCACATTCTCATGGCACCATTCTGCTCTTTTCCTACATTTCTTCTCTTACTGATCTCATGTCTCATCTACCTTATGTTGTCTACCTTGAACTTCCTTCCTATTTACATCCCTCACATTTCACTGAATGAAAAAGTCATAGAAATCATGTTGATCTAAACCCCAATTAAAAATTGTATTTTAAAACACAGATTTGGGGAATTATTTAAAGTATATATTTTGCAAATAATGAAACCAAAAGAAAAAAAGCATCTGTAATAAATGTTGTAATTTATAGTTTTAACAACATGATTATGAAGGGATTTACACCAGTAAAATTTGGCAATGTCATTTTACCTTTAATTAGATTTTTCAGAAATTGTGTTTTCCTATCTAAAAATTGCAATGTAGGTGTATTTCTAGTAGTTGCCGTCTCTTTATAGATTCAATTCAAATTTTTATAGTTCCATGGTGCAATACTTTTAACACAATTATAGAAAATGCATCTAATAAATTAAAAAGTCAAAGATAAGAAAATTGCAATAGAAGGCACATGCATATCATAAATATATTTTCTTCCATATTTAATATTTCTCTATCACCTTTATACACATACATATGCAAAAGCAATTTAAGCAAAAAAAGTTAGCTATGCAAATGCTGTGATAAGGAGTAAATAAAATTTAATTAGAATAAAATAATAAACTATAGATGTATTATAACAGGGTCAGTCCAAAATAGGATAAGACCATCTGTCTCTGGATATAGAGTAATTCATCCTTTTCCCCTTTAGTAAGTAGCTCTAATAAAAATTGAAGAAAAGTTTCTACTTATAAAGGAAAGCTTCAATGTCACAATGGAACGCTTGTCTATTTACATGTAAAATGAAATATATATATTTTGCCCAAGAATGTATAAATTGTTAAAGAAGGAATAATTTCTTATGTGTAATCATTGTTCACTTTAAGAATGGGCATTTGTAAGAGAGGGGAGGGGAGGAAAGAAGAGGAGAATAGGGAGGGAAAGAAGACAGAACAAGAGGATAGGTTTTCCTGTCTGCAATTATTTAACTATAAGTGTTTTTAAATGGCAACAAATGAATTAGATGGCCCCATCAGAAGTCCCTTGTAACCCTTTGGGTTTATCTATTAGTAAAATGCTTTGTAGTCAAAAATATTTTTTTTCCCTTCTTTCAATCTATAATTGCTTGTTTTATTGAAGAAGCCCATTATCCTTTGTGTTTTAAGGCCATCTATCTTCCTTAAGAAACACTGACCTAATAAACCAGGTTTGTAAGACTAAATATGAATCAGGTATGAGTTTTCATATGAACAAGTCTCTGTTCAATTGCTTGAACACAGAATAACACTGCTCAAAGGAAAAAGGAACAGAAAAAAGATGCCCTTGTAAGTTCTTCAGCATTATCTTATTGTGGCAGTAAGCAACAGTTTGTCTCCAAGTTGTCAATACACTTCAACTAACAAAGCAATTTGGATTTTATAGCAGATGTGGCAACTGAGTTACAGTTTTAGTTCATTTGCCCAGAGATCTCATCATTTAAAGTTGCATTGTGAGACAGCATACCTCAGAAGTTCTTTGCAAAATGATAAGCAGCACAACCCTTTGCTCCTTTTAATTCAGTGGTGGTGATTTCTTAGTTTGTATGCCAATCTCAGGCGCCAAATGTATACTCCCCTAAGTGAGATATTACCAGATTGGAGATGAAGTAAATGCTAAGAAGACTAATTCACTGGTGTCTAAAAAGTCAATCTTCAATATAGTTTATTCCCCTTCTTACTGAGAACATTGAACACACTTTGCTTCTGATATGCAAATGGACATTTATTCTCCAATGTACTACTAAACTGTGATATGAAGGAGGTACACTTACAACAAGGGAAGCTGGCCATCATCATTTAAGGAATCCTCTCTCTGGGGGAGTGGGATCCTTCCAACTGTTTACCTGAGGGGAAGATCTGAGAGCATCCTCTCTAGAAAACCTAGAGACTTTCACATCAACCTCCAACCCAGTCCCAGACTTTCTAGTGCCCACACTACCCTCTGCATTGAACCCCAAAGGGACGATCCCAGAAAAGTGACAACTGTCCAACTATCGTCCTTTTTTTTTTTTTTTTTTTTTTTTTTTTACAAAACTGGACCCATCTACTTTCCTGCATCCTGTACCGGGGAGCTTTTCGCAGCAGGCATGAGCACACGTCCTTACACACTTACACGCACATACACCGCCAACACCAAACCACATACATCACACACACACACACACACACACACACACACAACAAACGCACAGGATGGGGATCGAATCACCCTCTGGGATGGATTCTAGACTTCCAACCCCTGCTTCCCTGTATTCTGGGTAGCCAGCTTAGGAGCACAGTTTACAGGTCAGCCAGCCCCCAGAGAAAGCCCTTGGTATCCGTGTTCAGGAGAAAACCTATCCGACCCGTACGGCCACAAAAAGAGCAGGAAAGAAAACCAAGTAGAGAAATTAACAAATAACCACAAGCAGCCACAAAGCCATGCAAGATATGAGCGAAAGGCTGGAAAGTTTCAGTAGAGGACTGCAAACTGAAGTTTGTACGGGACTCTTTTTTTTAGACCCGAGCCCAACCACTGAGCGCGGACGAGAAGGGACCCACAATTAAAGAGTCCTTCTAGTCCTCTTTCCCCACCAATTTACAGCATGAAGAAGCAAGCTAGTTAAGACTCACTCTCCACAGACAAAGTTGGATGAAGGTAATGAGACATGCACAAGAGGGCAAAGGGGTAAGTAAGAGCACCGGGCGAATCAAGAAACGAGAGTCTCACCTGGCATTGGTGCAATCGGTGAACAAAGTTTCGAAGTCTTTCCTGGTGATGAGTTTGCAGCGGTTCACCCCTGGCTGGATGGCACCCAGTCCGCGGAGAATCCGGACTTGCTCGACAGTACACACCACAGGGGATATGTCCAGTCTCTTCAGCTTGGTATACACTGTGTGCAACCCTCCCACCAGGTGCTTGAGGAAAAGATCAAAGACTTGCGGCAGGCAGATCAGTTCCTGGCCATCCATCAAGAATGAAGCTACCTTCACCCCGTGCATGTCGACCATCCGGCACTCGTTAGTGTTGGTATTGCCGCTGCCACCACCTACCCCGCCACTCCCGGTACTGCCGCTGTGGTTGTTGGCCATGAAACTGTTGACCATATTAGGAGTGAGCCGGGGGGGCTCTCCCGGAGTCGAATACAGGGGTTCTGCCCGAAATAAGCCCCCCGGGACGCCGGCACCGCTGGAAGTTGCAGAGATCACCGGAGGTGCGGAGACAGCCATGCTCACTCGGTCTGTACAGTGGCTCCTCTCGCCCTCGCTTTCTCGTCCCCTCGCACTCCCTCACGCTCGCTCGCGCTCTCTCGGGCGCGTTCTCGCTTGCTCTGAACTGTTCGCAAGTCTCCAGCAGCCCCGCTCGCGCTCAGGCTCACCCACCACCCAGCAAACTGGAAGCAGCTGGACCCGCGGCGGCCCGAGACCCCACCCCCGCCACACCCCCTCCCAAGACTGGCAGCGACCCCCAGCCAATGAGCCCCACCCCCTCGGCGACGGAGCGCGCCGAATGGCTGCCGCCGGCTTAGGAGGTGGAGACTCCCTGGCCGACCTCCGACTACCTGAGGCGGTTCAGGGTTAGCGGGTGAATGGAGATGGAGCCAGAAAAGGGGGCGGTGTGGTGCCTGCACTTCTTGCCTGACAATCTAAGGGAAAAACGTCCAGTTGTCTCGCAGAGCTCCCATATTGGACTACGTTACGAATCGACATTCTCCGCGCCCGACTCCTGTAGGATAGGGACCACAAAGCGGGACTCCTGAACGTGCCTCATTCCCCTCCCGCCACCTTGCACCCGGGTTCCACCGAAAAAAGTGGGACGGTAGAGGCAATTACTCTTGCACACGGCTCCCAAACTCCGCGGGTGCTAATAGGTGGATTCGCCCAGTTTCCGAGAGAAAGACTCCAGGGAGTTCAAAAGTAAACAACTCAGCCTTTCTTCAGCCCACCTAGCGCAGTTGGTGTAAATTCTCCCTTATCCAGTGCACAGGGAAACCAGCCTCCAAGATCGCGCTCAGATCAGAGTTGCTGGGTCGCCAAATCACTCCTACGCACTGACATTCAAGAAGTTCAGGGAGCCTGCGAACACTTTGAGAAACAGAAACTTAGTGTGTAGGTGGCCGGTGGGCACCTCATTTTACAGCACTGCCACCACTGTCCTGAATCGCACAAGGTTTTCTAGGTACCCATCCTTTTAGTCTCAGGGTTGCCCTGCCCTCCTCCCTGCTAAAATTGATAGGAAAGGTTCTTTGACGACTACAAACAGCCATTACAGAATATAAGGGAAGAGCAAAGGTTTGCGGGTTTTGTTTTGTTTTTAATGTGGCATTTTCCTCCTCGCCTATGAGCTTTGAAGGTCCAGTTGATGAGCACTCCGTGTCATCGACAGCAGCTCAAGATTCCTCTTCCGCGATTCATCAAGTGGCCCAGTCTTATTGCAAGAGCTCATACTGAGCAGAATGTTGAAATAGGGCGCATTACAGGGAAAAGTTGCTTTGCACACAGAACGTGATGGTTAGATCACCCACCATATCGGGTGGTTTAAGGCTCCTTGTCAAGGTTTTGATTCTCTAACAGCAAGGTATTTCCTTTCATGTACTCCTCTAGAGGCTTGTAGTTATTCAGAAAGTGAAATCTAGACTTCATTTTTTTTACAAAATGTTACCAACTACCTAGACAACTTCTGATATTCTCCAAGAATGTAATTAATTTGAGAAACTTTCTGCATTTTAGCCAGCGCTGGTTGTGCTTAGTAATATCAAACAGGAACAGTAGGTGGGTTCTTTTTGCTCCCCTAATAAGCCATAAGTGTCCTCAAATGGATTTCTCTGCCTTTTTCTCCTTTTGTCATTTCATCAACAAGCATTTAAGAGATGCCCTTTGAATCTCCTTATACTGTTTCAATTTCAAATCGCATGAGGTCAAAATGCTAAGAAGCAGTGATGATAGATGCCTTTTGGAATACAGTAATAAATGGACTCTGACATAATAGATTGGAACACATGCAGTCACAAACGATTTTTAAATAGCATTGAGTTGTTTTGCTACCTTGGTACAGTTGTAGAAATCAGGGGCAAAAGGGACAAATACAAAGAGATAGCAGAAGCAGAAAAGGCTTCCCAAAAAAAGAGAAGACACTGCTGATGGAAATGTGTGTAATGATCGGTTTTTAAATATTAAACCCCCAAATTTTTCAGCAAGTGTTTTGACTGAAGTGGTTATTAATGCTTTGAAGTAACTTACCTCTGGTAACTTGTGATTAAAATTTCCAAGTGAATAAGTTTGATGAAAAGGAAGGTTGTATTTGAAATAATTCTAAGTACATTAAAAATGCTAAAACCAAGTTGCTCTTTGTATATAACTACCCACACATTATCAAGACCTTTTTACTCACATAGTGATTTGGAGTTTTCAGTAATAGGGCATTACACAGATGTTTCAATGTTTCAAATTTTGAAAATCCTGCAATATAAAAAGGAAAGTCTGAACATTCACACCAGCTGTAATCATTCTTTGTCATGTTGAAAAACAAACACTCTGATAACTTTAGAAGAGGCATGAATTAAATGTCTTATATATTTAATGTGGTTTATCATGGTTACAGTAATATTTTCATTATTACCAGAGATTAATTTCAAATTCTAGTACACATACTAGAAACTCAAATTGGTCAGTGATTATTGAAGTGTTAAAATCCCTTGGAAGCTTTCAATACACAAAAGACCCATGGCCATGGTTTCATTACTGGAATTCCTTTCCATTGCAGTCCTCTGGAAACTAAACTTGGTAACTTTCTTAAGCAATATTGGTAATTTAAAGATGTCATCTAGTTCTAAGACTCCAGGTGCTATGTCCTTAGGTTTTCTTCATCTTTTGATTACTCAATTTCTGTTATTGCTATTTTTATTATTATCATCTATGCCTTGAGACTGAGACAATCAAATTCCACACAGAGAGTTTGTTTTATCCTTTTCTGACTTTAATGTCTTCCATAAGCCAAACATATTTCTAAATAAGGCTGGGTTTCTACAAGGCCAGAGGAAGCCTTGCATGTCAACACCCTGTAAGTTTGGAATTATATGAAGCAATATAAAATTATAAAGGCTGCAGTAAACAGAGTACCCCTGGGAGATGAGAGTCACTGCATTAAAACTAAGAAAATATTCAAGGTTTGTGAATTAATACCAGACAGGAGCCAACTAACACAGCAAATACTAATAAAATTAGTACAAGTAGATACCACGTCTCATCAGAACAAGAAGTTCCAGATGCCACTAATTCCAGTGGAATGATTTAAGGCCTGAGTGTAGCTTCTCATACAATGAAATGCTATAAACTTCCTGGCCTTAATTAGCAATTTACATTTTCTCCTAATTCATACTGAGTTTGTGGGGGGGGTGCTCATTTGTGAATTTAGGCCAAATATCCCACTTTGATACTGTCAGGGAAATGAAGATTCCATTTACACACACACACACACACACACACACACACATGTTGTGTGTGTGTCTATGCAAGTTTATGCAGGACTGCAAAAAATCCAGAACTATTTGAAGGGTCTGGTTTTCACAATGGGATTTTGAGTAAATTCCAAGTAATAAATAAAATTATTTGAAACCCTCACCCAACTGAGGTTATAACCTCTAATATGGCCTCTAATCAGAACCTCTCAGGAGTCCACTAAGGTTTGTTTTAAGACAAACAATAAAAAGAAATTGATTAGGTGAGGCAATAAATGTGAAACAAAAACATCTATGTAACTGAGAATTTAATTGGCTAAAGCCTATAGGTATACCCTACTCAAAGTTTTACTAGGAAATAGGCTATAAAATGATCTTCTATCATGGATCTTTCTCTTTCAATTGCAATGTGAAATTGAAGATGAGTTCCAATGGGGGCAAAGGTAGAGAAAGGGGACCATTGTAGCAAAAGGACAACTGGCCAAAACCCAAAGAGTAAAACTTAAAATCAGATGCTTAAAGGAAAAATAAACATTTTTTAATAGAAATACATAAAAAAGTAAATTTTCAAAGTACGCATAACATAGCATGCACCAACTGTGAACATAAGTTGCTGCACTGTCCTAGGGAAGGTGATATGTCCTCTTTGAATTCCATCTATGCCTGTCAATGTATTGTCCCCTTTCAAATCTTAGGCTTTTAACTATTCAAATTCAGGCCATTCTAACTTCAGCTGGACTCCCACTGCTACCAGATATCCTATTATTCAGTTTGTTGACTACCTTTTGAATTCCCTGAAGCAGCTATTCCAACCCTTTTCTACTCTTTGCAAGTCACCCTCCCCTTCACTCTCATTAGCTACTGCCTCCCACTTCTGTATGATTTTACCACAAAGTGATTCAGGATAGGAATTCCACCGACCTCCCTTGTCTCTTCGTCAAAAGTGTTTTTCATCTCTCTTCTCCTACTCCCCTCATCCCTCAGAAAATAAAAAGCTGTCTGCACTGCCTTCATTAATATTCTTCATCACTTTTACCTCCTTCAGCTTATGAATCTATCAATTTGTTCCCACCTTTCTTTTGCATCTCTCCACTTGCTCATTCCTCTTTTATTATAGAAAATGTTCAAGGTTATGAATCAAGACAAAAAAATTACTCCTCAAAGCTCACCAGTTGTTCTCAATGTGTTTTCCCTGGGCCACCGATATCAACATCGTCTGAGTACTTGATGGAAATGTTAACCATTTGGCCCTTAGACCTACTGCATGGGAAACCAGGGTGAGGACCAGAAATTTGTGCTTTAACAAGATAAACAGGTGATTCTGATGTAGGTGAAAGTTTGACAACCACTTGCCCTGGAGTTACTATCCTTTCACAAGCTTTTTAAAAACAGCTGTTTCCAATCGTTTCCCTTTTTCTTTACTATTTTTTCCAGCCTTAAACTTTCGCAGTTTGATTTCTATGCAACACTAGGCTGAAACAATTCTAGGAGAACTGATAATTGACCTCCTAAATGACAAATCAGAAGTTGTTTTCTAAACCCTCACCCTTTATATTCTGTAGGTTTTTACATTATCAATATCCTTCTTGAGCTCTTACCTCTTGCTTTCTGACTTCCCAAAAATCCAATTATTTTCTTCCTTGCTCTTGAAACTGACATTTTAAAGCCTGTAATGTCTACACCCTTACTAATGGCACTTTGATCAATTCTACAGCTTCCACAACTTTCAATGTATAGATTATCCTTAATCTTATCTCTAGCTTTCTTAAAACTCTCCTGTAGAATTGGATGTCTTCATTTGGATGTCCTATGGTTTTCTCAAACTAAACATTCCCAAAACTGAGTTCTATTTCTACCACCTTCAAATCTGGTTTTTGTTTTTTATTTCTGATACTTTTTATGTTATCTGTATGCATCTAATCACCTGAAGGAGATATTTGGGAGACTCCTTTGATTTCTCTCTACCCATTACATCCTCACTCAGATAGTAACTAAGTTATGTAAATTCTCATTCAGCAACATCTCCCACTTCCATTCTTTTCATATTCAGTGCTACCACCTTAGTTTTGTCCATTATGTATTTTGTAACATTAAAATAATTATCTCTTTTCTGGTGCTCTGGATTAAATGTTACACTCACACATTCACACCAGCTGTGATCATTCTTTGTCATGCTGAAAAACAAACACTCTGATAACTTTAGAAGAGGCATGAATTAAATGTCCTATATATTTAATGTGGTTTATCAGGATTACAGTAATATTTTCATTATTACCAGAGATTAATTTCAAATTCTAGTACACATACCAGAAACTCAAATTGGTCAGTGATCATTTAAGTGTTAAAATCCCTTGGAAGCTTTTAATACACAAAAAGACCCATGGCCATGGTTTCATTACATTCATGGTTTTCATTACATTCATGGTTTCATTACATTCATAATTTTCATTACATTCATGGTTTCATTTCATTTTCATTCAAGTTAGACATTCTACACCATAAACCTGTTTTATTTTTTATTTTGAGACAAGGTCTTGCTAAGTTGCCCTGGAACTTTTGGTCTTCCTTGTCTCACTCAACATTCTGACTGCTATAATTCCCAAAGACTTACCACACAACTTAGAGGAAGGGCAATTTATTTGCTCACAGTTTTCTTGGAGATTTTGCGGTCAGTCCATGTGAGGCCGGGGTCTGTGGATCTCAGGGGATGGTGGTGGGAAGCAGAGAGAGGGAGGGAGCAAGAGCTCAGCTCTCACATCATGGAGGCTGTAAGCGAGAGAGCAACCAAGGGGATTCAAAGACAAAAGCACTGTCTCTAAGCCCACACCCCAAGGACCTGCCTTCTTTAGCCACTCCCACCTGCCTATGTTACTGCCCAGTAAATCCATTACAATGGATTTACACACTGATGAGATTACAACCCTCATGATTTAATTAATACATGAGCTCTTCAGGGGACGTTCTATATCTAACCCTAACACTCCTGCCTCAGCCTCCTGAGTAGCTGGGATTACAGTTGTGCACAACCACACTGGGTACAATAATTACCTCTTAATCCTCCTACTTCCACTACTTCAGATACGTAATTCCCCCCACTTCGTGTACTTTCTTTAGCAATCTAGCTAGTATGGCAGAGAATTTCTTTCTAAAGTTTCACTATACATCTTAGAAAATTCATTACTACTCCTCAGGGTATCAGATAAATTTGATTCCTTAGACTGACATTTAACTCTTCTTTAGTTTACCTTTTTATCCTTTCCTCCAATACTTCCTGGCATGTTGCACACACCAGTAAGTAGTTACTGTTTTCCACTACCCTTAAACCTATTCTACCTTCCCACCTTGGTGATAATGCTCATGTCATTCTTCCTAACTAGAATGTGTTGCTGTATTCCTCATCTCTAGCCATGCAAATCTTAACCATTCTTTAAAATAAAGTCCAATTCATCTCCCTGAAGAATTCCTTTATTTCTTTTTTCCCAGCCAGCAATGAGCATTCATTCTTTTCAACTCTCAGAGCACTTTGTGTCTCTGTTAAGACAGTTAAAGCATGTTTTCTTTGCCCAGGTGTGGTGGCTCACACCTGTAATCCCAATCCTTGGGAGGCTGAGACAGGAGGATCACAATTTCAAGGCCAGCAGGCCATAGTTTAGTGAGACCTTATTTCAAAATAAAAAGTAAAATAGGGCTGGAGTATAGCTCAGAGGTACTATTAGGTCCTGTCCTAGAATAAAGTTAAGTCAGATTTGGGGTCACATGTATCTTTATATATTTCAAGTACAAACCACTATTCCTGGCTCATAGTAGATGTCCATACATGTTTATTAAATGAATATGTGTCCATGATATGTAGGCATAAATGTTTACAGTGACCCTGTATCAAGCAAGTCTATTGGCACCATTTTTCCCACAGCATGTGATTTACTTCTTGTCTTTTAGCAATAGAGTAGTCTTAAAATAAAGTATACACATTTTTAGTCTTAATGCAATTGAATACTACATTAAAGTATAAATATAACTTCTATTCAATGGGAATCCAAATCATGTGACTCTTTTCATTGCAATATTTGCTTTATTGTGGAGATACTTCAGGTTCCATTATAGACTAGCACAATAAAACAAATATTGATTTTTTTTGTTAAAAGAATGACAATTTTTCCTGTTGGTAGTTTCTTTACCTTTTTTACTAATGGCTGCCTTTTCAGAGTATTTTAATTTAGCTAAGCATTAATTTCCTCATGTATGCTTCTATGTGTGAGATATTCATACAGTACTCCTCCCCTTATCCAGTTTAACTTTACATAGTTTCAGTTGCCCACAGCCAATCAAGATCCAAAAATACTAAGTAGAAAGTTCCAGAAATAAGAAAATCCATAAGTTTTAAAATGCAGGCCATTCTAAGCATGGTGCTGATGTCTCCCTGCTCTCATGCTACATCACCTCCCATCTTGCCCAGGATGCAAGTCATCTCTTTGTTCAGTATATCACATCTGAATATTATACTACCTGCCCATTAGTCACTGAGTAGCCATGTTGGTTATCATGTTGACTGTCCTGGAGGTATTGTAGAACTTGAGTTCAAATAACCCCTGTTTTAATTTATAATGATCCCAAAGCTCAAGGGTAATGGTGATGGCAACTTGGACATACCAAAGAGAACCCATAAAGTGCTTTCTTTAAGCAAAAAGGTAAAAGTTTGTTTGGTTGTTTGTTTTGTGGTACTGAGTATTGAACCCAGGGATGTTCTACCTCTGAACTATACCGCAGCCCTATTTTATTGTTTTTTATTATAACAGGATCTCCCTAAGTTGCAGAGGCTGGCCTTGAACCTGTGATCATCCTGTTTCAACCTCCCAACTAGTGAGATTATAGGCATGTGCCAGCATGCCCAGCTAAAAAGGTAAAAGGTTTTAATTTAATAAAGAAAATATATTATATGCTGAGGTAGCTAAATTCTACTGTGTAATAAGATGTTTTAAGAGAGAGATACCATATTCACATAACTTTTACTACAGTATGTGCTCATAATAGTCTATTTTGTTGTTATTGTTGCTAATCTCATACTGTACCTAATTTGTTTTATCAGTTTTTGTAGTACTGGGAATTGAACTCATGGTATCCTACCTCCAAGATACATTCTCATCCTTTTTTATTTATTTTTTTGTTTTGTTTTGAAACAGGGTCTCGCTGGGTTGCTGAGAGTCTCACTACATTGCTAAGGCTGTCCTCAAACCTGATAACCTCCTGTCTTAGCCTCCCAAGTACCACAATTACAGGTGTGTGCCACCATTCCTGGCTTACTGTACCTAATTTATAAACTAAAGTTTATCATAGGTGAGTTTGTATAGAAAAAAACCCATAGCACATTATGATATTTGGTACTATCCAGGATTTCAAAAATCCACTGGGGATCTTAGAACATATCCCTCATAGATAAAGGGGGACTATTAAATTTTATTGTATTTGCTTCTATGACCCAGAAGTAACTTACTTATTATACATCTCTTATATGAATATATTACAAAATTAAAATGAAAATGCTTTTACATTTTTCCAACTAAATATTTAAGTAAAAATATTTAAATTTCCCTTTGAAGACTTTTTCAATTTTTTTAATTCTATGTTTTTTTTATGTAATAGTATCTTAACTAAGGACATATGTCACTGAGATTACTATTTCAAATCATTGCTAAGAGATGCTAAAACTGCACAGGGCTAAGGTGAAAGCTTCTTGTTGTTTTCAAAATAACCAGCACTGACTTGAGAAAAAAAAAGAGAGACTATATCCCTTGTTTATTGGCAGGAAAGAAATAGGTACTTTTCTCTGACTGGGAAATATAAATATGATGACAATGATTCCCTTTTATTTTTGTTGTTTTTATTCTGAAAAAAATGGGTAAATAAAACAATTAAGGGTGTGTTATTGAAAATATAGCTAAAGCCACCCATTAATATTGCTGGATTAACCCAAACAGAATGACTGAACCATTTTGGCTGAAGTTGTGTGAATAAGGGGCTCCAGGGACATTGTCACCATGCTGATCTAAAATTTGGCAATCAATTTTAAGTAACATGTGTGCATATGAACTGAGGGATGTAGGAGTTGTATAAAAATGTGAAATATTTATAGTCATGTTATTGTATTACTATTTATATAACTAATATTTATTGAAGGTTTTATTTGCATTGTACATTGTGGTAAAGATTTTCTATACATCTTAGTTAATCTTCATGACAGCTCTGTGAAGTATATTCTATTGTTATTTCCATTTCTCAGCTAAAGAAACTAAGGCTTAAATTATTAAGGTCAACAAGGTATGGTGGCACATGCCTGTGATCGCAGTACTTGGGAGGCTGAGATAGAAGGATCTCAGCTTTGAAAGTAGCCCCAGCAACTTAGTAAGCCCCTGTTTCAAAGCAAAAAATAAACTAGTACTGAGGGTATATCTCAGAGTTAAATACTCCTGGTTTCCATTCCAAGTACCACAAAAATGTATTAGGGTCATACAAATATAAAGTGACCAAGCTGTAAATAAAACTCACATATGATGCTAGAAACTCAAATCTTAACCACCACACTATACTTAAACTTTAATTTCCTTAAAAATGTTACTCTACTATATGCTTCTAAAAATATTTATGAAGTTCAAATATCTAAAATATAAAGTTGTATCTTTAATAAATAGGGGAAGAGTCATAGTATTAAACATAACTCTATCAGAATCTTAGAAGATACTTTTATCTTGGATTACAAGCCATGTGACTGACTCATTCTCCATATGATGCCTAAACCATAAATTACAGGTTTAAGCTTCTTAAAATGTTAGTAAAACAAATTTCAAAGTTTACATTTGTAGTCCCAAAGTTCTGAGGTGAGATAAAATGGTACAAAAACATATCTACACATCCCAAACTACTGAGAAACTTTGACATATCCCAAACTTGCCTTGCATTCAACTAATGAAGAGGAATATGTTGTAAAAAAGAACATAAACCCAAGACATCCCATATCAGTGTAAGCAGTACTTGTACTTTTTGATTTTTTAGAGTTCACTGCTTTATTCATTGATTGCTGCCTAATTAGAACTCATGCTGTACAGTAATCTCATCATGATCATGATTCCTTCAGGTCAAATTGCAGTTAGTCCTCTCTGAGAAAGCAGTCTAGCAGAGTGGTTTTATAGGAATGAAATCTGCAGCCAAATTACCTGGGTCCAAAGTTTGCCTCCCCAAGTTACTAGCTGGGTAACCTTGGGAAAAAAATACTTAACTTTTCTGTGTCTCAGTTTCCTGGTCTATAAAATCATGGTAATAATTATTGTATCATTCTTATAGGGTTCTGTGAGATTGCAAGAGTTAATGGGTACAAAACACCATTTATGCATTGCTTAAAATAGTGCCCATCACATGGTAAGTGCTATGCCTGTTAATGGCTATCATTTAACTTTTTTTTTCAGTACTGGGGATAGAATGCATGGGTGCTCTGCCACTGAGCCACACCCCAGCCCTGTTTTATTGTTTATTTTGAAACAGGGTCTCATTAAGTTACCACATTCTAGGCTCAAACCTGTAATCCACCTGTCTCAGCCTCCCAAGTACTGGGATTACAATTGTGTTTCACCATGACTGGCTTATCATTTACTTTTGAATTTTTTTTTCAAAATTTCAGTTTCAGTATATGCAAACATTGACTCCCCCAATTGAGAAAAATTTAAAAATTGTGGGAATGGGGATGCTGATGAATAATAATAGAAAAGAAACAGAGAGGAGACAAAGTCAGAATATACACTTCCACAATCCAGGATGGGGGTGAGGATTAAAGAAGCAGAGGAAAAGTAGCCCAAGATTTAGAATCAATTAAGGGTTTCTGGGAGGAGTCAGTGAACATAAATGCAGGCAGGAGGATCTAATAGCATGTTTAAGAACTCAGTTAAATGGGGTCATTTTAAAAGACTAGCACAAAGATTTTTTCATCTTGAACTTCCAAGGCTTTATGCTTCTTGGGGATTTTTGGCTTGAGAAAACAACTCTTTGTCATAACACCTGAAAGACTTTGAACATTTAAAGAGTGGACTAGACACAGAAGAGCATTGTTACCACCTACTAATGTGCAACTGACCAGCATTAAAGTGAAATAAGATGATAAGCCTCTCCTTGAAACCACAGAGTGCAGGCGAGAAAGAAGGAAATCCTGAGCCCTTTCTTAGGAATAAAGTATGACAAGTGAACACTGATTGCACAGTCTACAGTCTTAGTCATTCATCATGAGGGGAAAAGCCATGGTAAGTCTTGCTCTTAATGGACCAGAGTCATCACCTCAGTTCAGTGTATTTAAAAATCTATTTGTAAGAGCTTTGTAGGTGCACTTATGGGTTCAATCCTTTTAAACCAGGATGCCTAAAGTTTCAAGTTTCTGAAGCATGGCTTCTCCTATTAAAGAGACTTTTAGGAACTTTGGCCTCATATGGTTGGAGAAAGATCCACTTAAATCTCTACTTATAAACTTCACTTATCAGTGGGGTCGGGTGTCCTTTGATAGGTGTGGATTGAGATGAGGTCTCGAGAATATGCTCACACCGCACGCAGTGTAGAGGCATATCTGTTTATTGCTTGCTAGTAGCTGTCCTTTCTACTATCTTTTTTGCAGTGAGGCATATAGAACAGGAATTTTTACAGTCTTATTTTTCCAAAGATTGAGTAGGTACATCTTTAACTAGAAAAGCCATTTCCCATGGTATTTGATGGGGTTAAGAAAACAGTAAAGGTTACAAAATACAATACGTATATAAAGATTCTTTTAGTACGAAGCAGTGTTAAAGGTTAACAACGAATAGTCTCTATTCATTAGTTTAAATCTTTACTATTTGTTTAGCTCCTTTAAGCAGTGCCGATATTTTTTTCTCAGGCACCTAGAGAGTTAATGTGTCTGGTGAAGTTCCAGGGAGACAAGGGGGAAGTGGACAAACTATCTGTCTTAAAGCCTTCTTTACTCATAGATAAAATAGTAGACCTAAGTCTGTTTGGCTTATTTATTTTGTTTCTATACCTGTGTGCTGAGAGAGAACACAAGGCTGTTTAGTCACTAAGCTTGCAAAGCCCATTTCTGACTAATGTTTTTGTGTGGTTAATGAATTTCTTATGGGTTGTCTTGAGGCACTGCTCTTTCAGCTAATATTGAGGAATCATAATCTGTCCGGCCATCTTGTGTTTCTAAGAAATTTTCCTTTAAGGATCTGTGGCAAGAAGACATGGTGAAAGTACTACATATACATTCGGCATAAGATACACATACCTGTAATCCCAGTACTTGGGAGGCTGAGACAAGGGGATCACAGATTTGAGGACAGCCTCAGCAATTTAGTTAGACTCTCAGCAACCCAGTAAGACCCTGTTTCAAAATAATAAATAATATAGCGCTGGAGTATAGCTTGGAAATAGAATGCTCCTGGGTTCAGTCCCTAGTAGTCCCTCCAACACACACACACACACACACACACACACACAGATACATATGGTGTTTGAATTCTAATTTATGATAAGGAATTTAAAAATAATTCTCCAGCTGGGTGTGGTGGTATGCACCTGTAATTCCAGTATTTGAGAGGCTGAGAAAGGAGAATAGCAGGCTGAAGGCCAGCCTCAGCAACTTAGCAAGGCCCTCAACAACTTAGCTAGACCCTGTTTCAAAATAATATTGGGCTTGGTATGTAGTTCAGAGGTAGAGCATTCCTGGGTTCAATCCCCAATACCACAAATAATAATAATAATAATAATAATAATAATAATAATAATAATAATAATGACAATTCTCCAGTAATATAGACTATGAAAAAGATGGCCTACCTAGATCCTTCATCTGAGCACCTGGTTGTCAGCGGGGCCTCATCTTGTCCAGTTATCCTTCAACTATTTAGTTTTTCCTCCCAGTGCTGGGGCTCAAGCCCACAGTCTTGCACATACTAGACAAATGCCTTACCACTGGACCACATCCCCAGCTCAAATCTTTAGTTTCAATTGGCCCTATGCTTGAAAATAAACTGGAAGCTTTAGCAGGTACTGTACTCCTCCATGCTTTCTGAATTCCAAAATAGTGCCGAATTCATCAACATACTAGCATGATCCTATCCACTATTTCTTCTCACATACATATTTAACCCAACAGGCACCTTGATACCCCTTGAGATTCAGGCAAAGGAATTAGGAGATATATTTGTCAGAGAGAGCTTTTATTTGGAATCCGGATTCTCCTCTACCTAATTCTGGCATTCCAGTCATCTCCATCAAATGTATGACTATTTGTAGAAATAAATAAGTCATACATATGCCTGGTCCATAAAAGAACCCAATTGTCAGCTAATATCCAAGTTAAACATAGCACATGGAAAATTGTTTAATATCTTAACTTGCCAGGGCACTGAAGTGGAACTGTTAATATTGACAATGGACTGGAAAGCTAGGAAAGAGTGATGTATATAAATTATGTTTTTCAATAGAATTTTCTTCCCATTGCTGTGCTACAAATCACCTCCACTCCAGTCAGATTTTTATGTTTGGTATCCTCTAAGCTTGCATTTCCAAGCCATTATGTATGCTGCTTAGAGTCCCCTTTGTAGAAAATTCTCTGTTAGCTTACAAAAAGCTGTCTTCCAAAATATTTAGTTTGCCTTAGAGTTTTGCTGACTGCTACAGGTAGAGGTGATACTACCTTCTCTAGAAACCTAGAGAATGCGTTTCCATGATAAATATATTTTCTATGTTTTTCAGGATCAATATTCAGATAGAAAATATTTTCTGCATTCCTAATGTATACAAGACATTTATTAAATATTTTGTATAGTTTATAATTAACTGTGGAAAGCTGTGCAATTTTAGGAAATAAAGAGACACTGGTCATCTTAGAAGTATATAATTGAGCAGCCTACTTCAATTAATGCAACCTTGCTCAAAAACTCATAATTTTTAGACAATCTCTTAAAGAAGACTTCAAATCAGTTTGATATTAACATATCCCAAGTAATTCAACTTCGATTTAGGTCAATATTTATTACTCAAATATAATTTGTTTGTTTTTAAATAAAACTGATGAATTCAAATGTCTGCATATCAACAGAAAAATGATCCCTCTTCTGCATAATTAAGTGTATTATATTAATGTGTGCATAATGTAAAATCAATAAATAATTAATTACCACTGATTGTAATTGAATGTTTTCATAATTTTATTGTCAGCCATGATAAATAGTCAGTACATTTATACTGCACTGAATTAATTAGTGTGTCATTTCTATTACATACATCAGCAATGAAGTAATGCAGTGACATCTGTTTTAATGTTTTAAAGATGGGATATACCTTATTAAATTTTCAAAAAGAGTTACAAGAGATAATTTCAGTGATTATCAATTATCCTGGTTATCTTCAAGGAGACCTAATAAGAGTATTTATATTTCTTAGAACAACTATATTTTAATCCATTATCTATTATGAGTAACAATATTCAGGCAGGAATTCTTTCTTTCTCTGGAAATAAATGAAAGAACTCTTCGCTTGTAACATTGCTCTATCATACGGAATGGTTATCAATTAGCAGTGATAGGCTAGTCCTTGGCCACACTTAGAAGTTGCAGAGAGAAAATATGTAAACATACTATAATCAGGCTATAAAAGAACAGTGTAGAGTTTTTTGTTGAAAAGCAATTTGTATTCATTTAACTACATTTTGTAATCAGCCATTTCACAAAGCCATACTCATTTATTTCCTAAATATGTAAAACAAACAACGACGAAGACATTCTATATGGAATTATTAGATATGGTCAATGAGAAACTTCATTTTGAAAGACCTTATGAAGTCCTAACTAAGGGAGGGTTGCCAAATTTGGCAAATAAAAATCCATCCACAACTCAGCTGGGCATGGTGATACATGTCTATAATCTCAGTACTTGGAGTCAGGAGGATCCCAGGTTCGAGGCCAGTCTTAGCAATTTAGTGAGGCCCTGTTTTAAAATAAAAACTGAAAAGGACTAGGGGGTATAGTTCAGATGTAGAACACCCGGGGGTTCAATCCCTAGTACACCCTCCAACAACAGAATTCTGCAACACAGTATTTGGGACATACTTATAAAAAAAAGTTGTTCAATGCTCGTCTGAAATTCAAATTTGACTGGGCTTCTGGTAACTTTATTTATTAAATCTGGCAACTCTAGCACAAAGGGTGTCAGGGAAGGCTTTTCAGGAGAGATGATACTTGAGCCATCCTGAAGGATCCCTGGAAATTTCCAAGGTGAAAGTGATTGGCAGGTTGAGGCCAGGATGGTCTTTGAGCCTGAGGCATGGAGACAATAGTAGATGTGACTAGAGGATGGAAGTGTGAAAGAGTCATGAGAAATAGTGGGGGAGGGCTTTCAGTTTATTTTCTAAATTAACTTCTTCATGATCATGATGATGATGATGATGATAACAGATAAAAGAGATGTTACTTTCCTTGATCTTCAACCCTTCTCTCTAAGCTCACAGTGAAGTCTGACAGGTATAAACAACATCAGCAGTTGTGCAAAACAGTTAAACAAATACAAAGCTTAGCTCGCTCCAAATTCTCTTCTTTCAGAATCTTCGACAGTTTTCACCTTGCTCCTCAAGAGTTAATAGGCCTTTGATTTTCTCCCATATAGCATTTTTTTCCTTTGAACATGTCACCTTCTTCATTCTATGCAACTGTTTCCACATGTCAGAATATCAGATCTCAATGCCATTTTATGGAAAGAGTAAGAAATTTGAGTGTTACAGCAGGATACTTGTCATTGGTAAATGATGGTTGATGAAAGAATCAGATACCCTTTAGTGTAAACTGATGTTTGTATCCTGTTTGGATACAGAATTCTGAAAAGTTTTTAAGCATGAACTGTTCTTCATTATGCTACCCACTAGAATCTCTCACTCCGTGGTCTTTACTGTGGCAAATCACACTTACCTCTTTTAAGGTCCTGAAAGGCTTTTTCATACAAAGTACAATTTTCATTGATATCACCCATCACAAAGAGCCTCAAAAATTTCTTTCAGACTCAAAAAGAATACATTTTCCAATATATTTTTTTTGTGGCACTGAGGATTGAACTCAGAGGCATTCTACCTTTAAGCTACACTACCAGCCCGATTTTATTTCTTATTTGTTAAAAGGGTCTCACTAGGTTGAAGAGAGTCTCACTGCTTGCTGAGGCTGTCATTGAACCTGCAATTCTCCTATTTCAGCCTCCCAAGTTCTGGTATTACAGGCATGCCATGTGCCACCACACCTGGCTCGTTTTCCGATAATTTATCCAACCTCTTTACTTAAAATACACAATCAAATGATGCATTTTGAGCCCAACATGTTTGAATAGAAAGAAAATGTCAAGTGGAAGTTGTGACCTGCTCTTATATTAAAATTATGTGTCATGACCCTCCATCAACAAAAGGTGCTATAATTAACAATGATCTCTAAATTATTCTGTTTGAAATGCAACTACTAAATGTCTGCATACAAAGACGATATTGCCTGGCGCCGTGGCACACACCTATAATCCCAGTACTCTGGAGGATGAGACAGGAAAAGTGCAGGTTTGTGGCAAGCCTTAGCAATTTAGCAAGGCTCTCAGCAACTTAATGAGACTCTGTTTAAAAATAAAAATTAAAATTGGTATGGGGTTATAGCTCAGAGATAGAGCACCCCTGGGTTCAATCCCCAGTACTACCCCCCCAACACACACAAAGGGCAATGGGCAGAAACTGAAATGTTCTGTGTTTCTTCATATAGTATTTCTTACCTTTTTCTACTTCTTCATTTGCTTTTAATTTTATTTCAATTATCTTGCAAGTAACGGGCCATGTCAACACAAATTAAAAAATTCATGCGCGCGCACACACACACACACACACACACACACTACTCCATCCTGCCTTCCCCCACAAACATGCAGTCTTTCTACTTCCACCACTAAACTCTCAATCAAGGTTACTACACATCTTTATCTTTCGTACAAACAACAATTTATTTCCATTTTGCTGCTTTTCTCCATGCTACCCATCCTGGAATTACTGCCATCTAGTGACAAGTAGGAGTATTTAATCCATTTCTTTTTCAAACCCAAATTGCCTAAAATTTAAAAAAAAAAAAAAGAAAAGAAAGTAAAAACAGATGAGAAGATAAATCCCAAGACACTGAAAGAACTCTTTAGCCTACAATATATCTGCTATGCCATTATTTGACTGTAAATAAAGGTAATTGCATTTATGTTCTCAAATTGGACTTCTTCCAGGTTTCAGCATGTTAACATTCTACTTTGTGATGAAAATATAAACTGTATGGTTTATGGTTTATGTATTCCTTTGCTACTTAAAATTATTGAAATTCTATGCTAAAATAATATTTATTTTTATTGACTTAACAATTGTTTTCAATAATAATAATTTTCTATTTTTATAGAACGTGCTTACATCTGCAGCTCTTATCTTGAGAAGTTTCTGTGTGTACAGGTTCCTGAGATGTTGTCACAAATGATTTCCTTGCATTCATGACTACATAAATATTGCCTTGAAGGAAAAATGTTAACATTTGGTCAAAATATTTTAGAATTCTTTCAGAAATAGAGAATTAAATAATTTATACTAAATATATCTATATACTCCAACTGTGTAGGAGTTATAAAGTTTTTATTTTAAAAACAGTACCCTATTATCATCTTCAAGGTCACACACATAGTAACCTCAGCCTGGAAAGTGACCTACTATTTAAATGAGGAAACACAAAAGTCTTGCAGAATTTCAGTTCAATCTTCATAAGAATCAAGTGCAGCCCTACTGACTACAAATGAGAATATCCAAGTAAACATCCAAATTTTATAAAGAACTACTACTTAGTGTCAAATAGAGCTTATTTAAAAATCACCTGTCCTGACTTTCAAAGAATACAATTAATTATATATAATGTTTTGAATTAGTTCAATTAATTTCCCCTCAGGAGCAGGATTAAAATACCTACCATCCACACTGAACACCCCAAACAGGCAGTTTAATCACTTCATCCAGTTGGAGAACTGCTGAAGTGATTATCCCAGTTCTTTTGTCTTTGCCAGTAAAGAAAATCCTTAAATATGAATGGGGTAGGTTCTGGGTCTCTAGGTTAGCAACCACTTTTCATTTCCCAGAGTCACTGGAAGCAAATCTCATTAATCTATGTCTTGTAAAATGTTATAGAGGTCACATTAAGATGTGTCCTATACAACGGTTTCTCCATCTGGTCCAGAAAGGAAAACAAAAGTAACAGTAGATTAATGATTCTTAGATCTCTCATACCTTAATATCAAACTTGAATGCAAGGGGTGCCACAGTGATATAACCAAGTCATAATAATAGGAATGTAAAGATTAAATATATCCTTTATTGATTCTCCTCCTCCTCCCTCATCACAATGAACTACATTAGGATGTGAGACTAGAATGCACAAATACACATATAAAATTAGTAAATCTGTGTCTGCTACTTACTAGTAGAGCAACCATTAAAAAATAAATATAGCTGAATTCTTGGAAAGATAACAATCAATTGTAATATTTGGGTTATATTTGGGAGGTGTTTTAAATGGTTTCCAATTAAGTAATATAATGCTGATTTGATTATGTTGTTACTGGAGGATTAGGATCGCAACCCATTTGTACCACGTAAAATATTCAAAGTAATATAAAATAGTGTTTGTTCCTGATTGTATTTCTCTGTTCTCTTATTCCTGATGTTACCCTAGAAGTGGAATCTAAGTTGAAAAATAGTGTCTATGGATATAATACTACTTTAACATATGCAAATAAAGATTGTAAAAGAAATTACACAATTGTCTCAATATTAAGAAAATACAAATGTTTTATGTTTAAAATGAAAATAAATGGAGCATTAAAAATAGTTAAATTCAAGTAAAAATACCTCAAACATCAGAAGTACATTTCCTCTGCTTAATTTCCTGTGTGCCCATTGCTTCATCTGTGTTATGAAAATCTTATATGAAAAAAAAAAAACAGTGAAATCTGGGGCTGGGATCAGTAGTTTAGTACTTTCCTAGCATACATGAACCCTAGGTTCATCTGCAGAAACACACAAACACAAACACACACTAAAATTTACTAGCCAATGAAGATATTAATATAGCAAGAATATTCATTAGAAATAGCATTTTGCTTTAGTTAAATAGACATGAAATTTATTTTGGGATGTTTAACAATCATCAGTGAGAATTTTATAATAGGAATTTTTAAAATATTCATTAAAAATTTATTTCTCCAAATACCCAGGTAAGTTATTTTTTCAATTCTGAACTAGATGTTTGGCTTCCAATTTAGAATGCATGTTTTGAATTCATTCAGCATTTCTTATTTAAAATCAGCATAGAGGTCAGGGGTTAGGCTACAGCAATCCATCAGAGAGAAACCTCCCATGTATAAATCCTTCAGTAGAAGATTCTGTTGTGATGTCCTAGAGAAGGAGTGAAATGCTCTATTTTTCTGTCTTGTGGTATCATAAGACAAAAATTATTAGATGGAAAGATAATTCTTAAGTTTAAGACAAAGACACCAATTAAAAACAAAGAACTTCTGGCTGTTAATATAACCTGAGGCAATTCAGTTCAACAAAAATATTATAAAACCATGGATAAAGATCCTAATAGAGAAACTGTATTAAAAGTTTAGGAAGTTCTCAAAAATGGAAATCTCACTATGCATCTAAAAATAATCCCTAAGTAAAAGAAAAGGAGAATTAATATATAATAATGTGTCCTTCTTAGGAGTTCTCGGACAAGCTTATATTATACAAGAAGGTACACAAAAGATGGAAAAATAAACACCATTAAGCACAAATGTTTTAATGGAACATACATACCTATTTATACACTATCAGGGAAATTTAGATCAATTAAGGGATAAGAACTGTGAATTTAGAAGAAAAAATTTAGATGGCTAAAAGTGCCTTTGAAAAAAATTATACTTGGAGTCAGCACACAAAAAGGGATGCATTGATGTGTCTCTCAAAGTTGAGTTGTTTATTTAAATTCAAATTCCTTCCCCAAAACAAAATAAGTACAAATCTCCCAGGATGGCCCCAGTACTATGAATTTTAATACTCCTGTAAATGAAGTTGTTTAATTTTTAAGTGAACATAGTTTTAAAAGTCAAATGCTAAAATACCTACAGTAATTAATAGTTCCCTTGGCCAATTCAGTCTGAACCAGCCAAACTTATTTCTCAAAGCAAACTACTTTCAAATTATTTGGTTATGTAGGCTAGCATTTGCCTCCACTTGTTAAATAATATGCTTATGTGGCTGTTTCTTGATTAATCACTTTTAAATATTATCTTTAGACTTCCTATTATAGTAGATAAGTATTTAGGTCTCCTACATTTCCTTCCCAATGTTTCTCCTACCCCAAACTCTCAATATATCACAAGTTAGTGGCAAGAATATGGGGAAATAGGAATTCTTCTATACTGTTGGTGGGATTGCAAATTAGAGCAGCTGCTACGGAGATCTGTTTGGAGATTCCTTAGAAAACTGGGCATGGATCCACTATAGAATCTGGCTATATCACTCCTGGGTATCTTTCCAAAGGCGTGATACCCATGCATACCCATGTTCAGAACAGCAAAATTCACAATAGCCAACTTATGGAACCAACCTAGGTGTCCATCAACAGATGAGTGGATTACAAAATTATGGGACATGCACACAATGGAATTCTACTCCACAATTAAGAATAACAAAATGATGTCATTTGCAGGAAAATGGATAGACCTGGAGAACATTACATGAAGTGAGATTAGCCAGTCACAGAAAGTGAAGGGTCATATGTTTTCTTTCATATGCGGAAGCTAGGAAGTAATCAGGATACAAGAGAGACTATTTTTTTCTTTGATTTGGTGCATTGTACTCATACATCTTGATGAAGTTCGGGGTGATAGAAGCATACATGCACACAGTACTTGTGGAGCCCTCCACCAGTTTCCACCCCATTCCTTCTCCCTCCCCACCTTCCCGTGCTCAACACAGTGATTGTCTTTGATGAGTTTGTGTGTGTACATCATGTCCATTGAGGTGTTTCCCTCTTCAAGTCTCCCTCCCCTCTCTCATCTCCCTCAGTTAGGTCCCCTCCTTCACTCCACTAAAGTTTCTTCTCCTTTGTCTGGAGTCCCTCCTGTGTCTCAATTTCTTCCTAGCTTCTGCATATGAGGGAGAACATCTGACCTTCCACTTTTTGTGACTGACTAATCTTAGACAACAGAGTAGAAACTCTCTTGGAGTGAGGGAGATGATCTAGAGGACCAGGGTGGGGGGGAGAAAAATTAATGAAGGAATCACTTCCACTGATGTCAATAATATCTAACTTAAAATATATCACAATGTAGGAAAAATCAGAGTTCAGTGTCTATGTTGGCATGACTATATATACCTTATTTACAGTTGAATCAATTAGTACAGTGTGATTAAACTTCCTTTCTTGTATAATTTCTTGTTTTTCCAAGTGCTAACAATTGCCTAGTTTTTCTATATGCTTAAATTTTTATGTACCTATTGCTAATCTACACAAATTCTCCATCATTATTTCAATACTATTTTCACATAATCAAACATATTACTTAATTCCTCAATTCTTATTTTTCTCAGGAGCCCTATACCTTTTTGCTCTGCTTTGAGCTAGTTTCTCTCCAGGCCTGTTGTGTGTTTATTGTTCTCAAAATTCTCTTTATCATCATCCTGTTTTGGATCCCCTGTTCCCCCAGGGCCTTGTGCATGCAAGGCAAGTGCTCTACCACTGAGCTACACTCCCAGCCACCCCCCCATTCCTTTAATCTTCTTCTTTCTATATTTATTCCCTTTTTTACTTCTGGAGGTAGATCATATCCTCCAGTCATTTTCTGTGGGTGCTGCATAGAAGGCATTTTTTGAGTTATGAAATGTCTGAAGATATCTTTACAGCTACCATTAAGCTTTGTGGTGTCTCATTTTCAAAATGAATGAAAAGCCAAATATTATGTGTTTGAGGGTCCCTTATATGAAAAAAGGCCAGAACAAACATAAGACTTAGAAAGGGTTTTAAAAGGGCCAAAGCTTAGAACAGAATAAAACTTTAAAAATAAATGAATAATATGTTCAGACAAAACATGAAATTTTGTCTGATAAATTATTGAAATAAGAGTAAGGTATCATAAAAATATTTCTCAGAGCACAAGACATAGGTACAGGACATTTAACTCTTTTTTTCTGGTATTGGAGGTTGAACCCAGAGGTATTCCACCTCTGAGTTACACCCCCAGCCCTATTTTATTTTTTATTTTGAAACAGGGTTTTGAAAATTTGCTGAGGCTGGCCTCAAATCTGCAATCTTCCTGTTTCACTCTCCCAAATACTGGGATTACAGGGATGCACCACCACACCTGGCTCAATTCAGAATATTTAAATATAACATAAGTCAGATATAGTGGCTCATTCTTGTAATCCCAGTACTTGGGAGCTGAGACAGGAGGATCTCAGGTTCGCAGCCAGCCTCAGCAACTTAGTGAAGCCCTCTTCAATTTAGTGAGATCCTGTTTCAAAATACAAGAATAAAATAGGGATGGGGGTATAGCTCAGAGGTAGCATGCCCCTGAGTTCCATCCCCAGTACCACAATAAATAAATAAATAAATAAATAAATAAATAAATAAATAAACAGAATCAGGCCAATATTCTCTTGTTGGTTAATATCACATTGGGGGAAATAGTTTAGTGTCCTCAAGTTTTTTTCTATACCCAAATTACCTAGAGATTATAGGATGAACATGGTGGAATACACACAGAATGGAATACATCCATTCTCTTTCTTGAAAAAGAATTAACATAAAGTAAGGGAATACTAACAGACCAAAACAAATGGAGAAAGGGAAATATCCTTAGTGGATAAGGAAAGATGAAGAGTGGATAGAGATGTGGCAACTGTCTTAGCTTATTACAGAAATATGAACATAGGCTCACTTCTCATTGAACTGGGCCTGCATAATCAGTTCCACTTTCTTTAAGAACTTGTAGATGCCTCTTATCTGTTCTTTGTGTTCAATGGGTAGAACTTATATAACTATAAGCTTCAATGTCAGCTGATTGTGCAGTAAGACAAGTAGATTTCAAATGTAAGCATTTAGAATTCTACAAGAACAGATATATTAACTTTGATGAAGTCTAATTTATTAATCTTTTCATTTGTGGTTAGTGCTTTTGTGTTTTGCATAAAAAATCTATGCCTACTCCAAGTTAGCATAAAGATATTTCCCATGTTTTATTCTATGTATTTTATTGTTTTACAGTTCACATATATTTAGATTTTCAATCTACTGAGAATTGGTTTACTTTGATGGTATGTAGCATGGGTCTATTTTCAGAGAGATATTAGAATGACCCATTTATTTAAGCAAACTACTTCTTCACCTTTACATTGCACTATGTCCTAAATCCTGTGGCCATATATGTGTGGGTCTATTTCTGGGTTCTCCATTCCAATTCATTATTTTATTTGTCCGTATATGTACCGATACCATACTATTGTGGCCAGCATATATTAATATTAGGCCTTGATATCTAGAAGTTAGTTTTATTATTCCTCCCTGAGGTTGATTTGGCTCTTCTTGGGCTTTTGCATTTCCAATATACTTTTTAGAATCAATGTATGAGTCTCTACATAAAACTTTCATGTGTTTTCATGGGGATCAAATTATGTCAATATGCAACTAATTGACACCTTTATAATATTAAATCTTTCAATTTATGAATGTGTCATGATCCTCCATTTATTTTAGATTTCCTTAATTTTTCTCAATAAAATTTTACAGCTTTCAGTATAGGGTTGTTGCACATCTTTTGTTAGATTTGGTTTTTGGTATTTTATGCTATTATAAAAGCTATCTGTTTTCTCAAATTCTAATGTTTATTGACTTTCGTGTATAAACTTGTATCTAGCAAACTTACTAAACATGCTTATTATTTTTGCCATATGTTTATTAGGAATCATCTCCATATATAACAATGCTGTATGCTGCTGTGATTTGGATATAATTTTTCCCCTAAGGGGGACATCATTGAGGCTTGGTTCTTAATGTGTGGTAATAAATGGTAGTAGAACGTTTAAGAAGTGGTACCTAGTAAAAGGTAATTAGGTCATGGAGGGCACACCCTTGTAAGGATTAATGTAGTTCTCACAGGACCCTAGTTTCTGAGAGTGAGTTGTTAAAAAAAAAAGTAAACTTGACCCCTGAATCTCTCCTCTTGTCTGACCCTGTGATCTTTCCCCCTTGCATACATTCTCATCATGATACCATCCAGCGTGTTATGATAAAGTCATGGAGGCCCTCACCAAAGGCTAAGCAGATGAAGCTACCTGATTTGAACTTTCAGCCTCCAAAACTACAAGCTAAATGAATCGTTCTTTGTGAAGTATCTAGCCTCAGGTATTTCGTTATAGCAACACAAAACAGACTTAATCACATGCAAATAATAATGCCCTTATTTTATCATGACCAACCATTTACCTTTCATTTATTTATTTATTTTACTTTCTCTTACTGGTTAGGACATCTAGTACAATGTTAAATGTAAGCAATGACAGCAGGTGTTTTGTTTTCCTACCACTCTCCAGAGGAAAACTTTCAATATTTCATTATTAAATATGATGTTGGATATAAGATTTTAATTTATACACTATTTATCAGAGTAAGAGTGTGGTTTATTCCCGGTTTCCTATTTTTCCTGAAAAATTGTAAACAGGCATAAAATTTTAATCTTAACCTTAATCCATCGATTATTATAGGCTTTTTCTAATTTGTTCCTCTTTTCTCATCTATTGATTTTGTCAATTTAATTAACTGAGAAAACATTAATTTTAAACTTTAACTTTATTATCATGATATAATCTTCAATAAGCTCTTATTAAAATAGTTTGAAAATTTTTAAATATACCATAAGAAAAGAGTAATACTTGTAAAACTAGAGCTACTGTTTCAGTCAGCATTCTTACTGCTGTGACACAAAAACCTGGTGACAACAACTTAGAAGAAGGAAGATTTGTTTGCTCACAGATCTGGAAGTGTTAAGGGTTCAGTCCATGTTAGGCCAGGTAAAGTGTGCAGAGCTCAGTACATGGCACAGGAAGAAGAGAGAGATAGCACAAGGGCTCTGCTCTCACATCACAGAGACAGAGAGCAGAGAAGCAGGAGAAGAAGAAAGACATATAGAAAGTCCTCAAGGCTGTATATATCCTCAGAGACTCCTTCCTAGCAACCAAATCCCACCTCCAACATGGCTTCATTATATAGAGCATGAGGTCTGCAGACATTCTAAATCCAAACCATAACAGATACCCAAATGTTTAACATATTGATTGAATGAGTTTTTTTAATATCATATCCCCTTTGAATTCCAGGAATAAACTCAATTTGGTCATAATACTTATTCATTTTTCATTAAATTGCATTTTATAACATTTTATTTTATTTTATTGTTGAGTAGAATTCAATTGTGTGTATTTCCCATAGTTTTGTAATCTATTCATCTGTTGATGGACACCTGGGTTGGTTCCATAAGTTGGCTATTGTGAATTGTGCTGCTATGAACATGGGTATGCATATATTACTGTAGTTCTTTGGTTTCAACCTCTTTGGAAAGACACCCAGGAATGGTAGAGCCAGATCACATGGTAGATCCATTCCCAGTTTCCTAAAGAATCTCCACAGCAGCTGACCTAGTTTGCAATCCCACCAACAGTGTAGAAGAGTTCCTATTTCCCCACATCCTCACCAACATTTATTGTTATTTGGCTTCTTGATGACTGCCATTCTTATTGGAGTTAGATTGCTAATGATGTTGAACATATTTTCATGTATCTATTGGCCATTTGTATCTCTTCTTTTGTGACGTGTCTATTCAATTCAGTTGCCCATTTCTTGATTGGGTTATTTGTTTTACTAGTGTAAAGTTTTTAAATTCTTTCTATATTCTAGATATTCATCTTCTGTCAGAGGGATAGCTAGTAAAGATCTTCTCCCATTGTATAGGCTTTCTTCTTAGAATCTTGATAGTTTCCTTTGATGGGCAGAAACTTTTTAGTTTAATGCCATTCCACTTATTAATTCTTGTTTTAGTTTTTGTTTAGTTTTTGCAACAGGTGTGTAACTGCTTGCTGAGATGAGTGGCCATGGGTGACCACTGGAAATTGACAGCAGAGAAAAGAAAAGCTGATAAAATCTAGAGACTAGGGAGAATAACAAAGCACAAGTGAAATATCTAGCTCCTTGTACTCAGCACCACCATCAGGGGAAGGGGACCCTCCCCTCTGAGGGGGCAAAGATGAAAGAGAGAGTCACAGTGTAGCACAGAAGGCTGCACTGTACCTGGCAGAAAAACAGCTTAAATAAATAAGTGACCTGAGCTCTACCCAGCAAGCTAGGTGTAGAGAAGAGGTTTCACTGCATCTCTCAGCAACCCATCAGAGTGCTGTGGCTGGCTGCCATCTTGAGAGGGGTCCTATTGTCTGGGATTATCCTGCTGGGAGGATCAAAAGTCTAGTATAATCACATTTCAGGGGCCTCGTGGACACGCCGCTGCATTAATTGGGCAGGTGGCAGCCACAAGAGGCATTCTTGGCTTGGAGGAGTATCTCTGACACAAATTTGATGAGAGATTTATACAGCAGGGAGCATGGGGAGAGAAGTGAAAAGCACTGCCCTCTGGAATCAGTGGTTTCAGGAAACCTGTCCTCTGTGACTGGGAGTGACATAAATAGCATTTGCTTTTGCACAGAGGTCATGCCTGAAGGCATCAGGATGGAGGGTACCAAATTTCTCAGTCACTGAAGCACTTGATGATGGTCTATTGCTCCTTCTGCCCTCAGAAGCTTTGGCATTTGCTATGCCTCTAGACATACTGAGTTAAATCACACATAGATCAAATGGACCTAATAGACATTTATAAAATAACCCATCCATATCTGCCAAATACACATTATTCTCATCTGCACATGGAACATAGATCAATATTAGGCCGCAAAGCAAGGCTTAACAAATTCAAAATCATTGAATCAATTCCTTCTATCTTATCAGATCACTATGGTATGAAACTAGATACCAACAGCAAGAGAAACTGCAGAATTTATACAAATGCATGAAGATTGAAAGCGTACTTTTGAACAAACAATGTGTTATTGAAGATGTCAGAGGAGAAATTTTAAAATCACTTGAACAAAAATGGAAACAAAAATACCACAAAAACAATATTAAGAGGAAAGTTTGTAGCGCTGAGTATCTATTTCAAAAAATATAGTGAGATCTCAAAAAATACATAATGTCACATCTCAAGATCTTCTTAGAAAAACAACCAAATCTAAATGAGTAGAAGAAAATAAGTTACAGAGATAAGAACAGAAATAAAAGAAATGGAGACTAAAAGAACAATAAAATCAATCAATGAAACTAAGAGATGATTCTTTGAAAAGATAAACAAAATTGACTAAATTTTTGATAAACTAACCAAAAGAAGACCCAAATAAGTAAAACTGGAGATGAAAAAAAGAGACATTACAACAGATAACACTGACACCCAAAAGATAATTAGTGAATATTTTGAAAAAATATATGCCAATATATTAGACAATCTAGAAAAAGTGGAAACATTTCTGCACACATATGATCCACCAAAATTGAATGAAGAAATAAAAACAAAACTCATGCCAAGGAACATCATAAATTAAGAAAGGAGCAAAAGTAAAAAAAAAAAAGTTCTTACATTTACCCAGACATTTACTCTTTCTGATATGCTTTAGTATTTTCTAATGATTTGAGTTTCCATCTGGTATTAATGCTCCTCAAACTGAAGAATTAGCAATTTTTTGTTGTTGTTTTTATATGGACTTGCTAGAGATGGAATTATTTCCATTTTCTTTTATCTGAAATGCGTTTATTACCCTCTCTCCTTTAAAGAGTTTTTTGCTGGATGTAGAATTATTAGTATTTTTCTTTATTTCAGTACTTAAAATTTTTGCACTGTTCTTTTCTGGACTCCTTGGTTTTTGTTTTTGTTTTTGTTTTTGTTTTTGCAGTACTGGGGATTGAACTCAGGGGCATTCTACCTCCGAGCTACACCCCCAGCCCTATTTTTATTCTTTATTTTGAAACAGAGTCTCACTGAGTTGCGGAGTGCCTCACTAGGTAGCTGAAGCTGGCTGTGAACCCGGATCCTCAGGTCTCAGCCTCCCAAACGCTGGGATTACAAGCGTGTGCCACCACGCCCGGCTTGGACTCCTTGTTTTTCATGAAGTCAGGTGTTGAGTGGATCTACCCCACACAGTCTCCACACATTTCCACTGTCCTCCTCATTTTTTTCTCTCCTGCTACTTTCAAGATTTGCTTTCTATTTTGTTATTCACTAGCTTGACTATGATGTTCCTTGGCATGAGTTTCTTTTTGCTTCTTCAGCATGGCATTCATTAAGCATTTGGAATCTTAAATTGCCGCCATAACATTTTGGAAAAATTAGGTCATTATTTCTTCAAATATTTTTTCTGCCCCCTTCTGTTTTCCATATTTTCTGGTCTTCATTTTATACATATTGCAAACTTTTTGTGTGTGTGTATGTGATATGAGAAGTGGAACCCAGGGCCCTTCTACCTCTGGGCTACACCCCCAGCCCTATTTTATTTTTTATTTGGAAACAGGGTCTCGCTAAATTTCTAAGAGCCTCACTAAATTGCTGAGGCTGACTTCGAACCTGTGATCCTCTTGTCTCAGCCTACTGGAATTACAGACATGTGTCACCACACCTGGCTATGGCAAATCTTTTGATATCATCTAACAGGTCCCTGAGTCTTGGTTCATTATCTTTCAATCTTTTTGTTCTCTCTACTTCATATTAGATAATTTTGATTAATCTATCTTCAAGTTAATTTACTTGTTCCTCTCATATTTCATTTATGTAAGTCTATTCTGAACTTTTAATTTCACAAACTGAATTTTTCAATTTTAGAATTTCTGTTTAGTTCTATTTTATTACTTCTTTTTTTCTATTTTATTACTTCTTTTTGTCCTCTGAGATTTCCTACTTTTCTGCTGTGAGATTTTTCCTTTTGTAAACATAGTTTGCTTACTCTATTGAGGATCTTTATAAAGCTATTGTTTAATAATTCCAACAAGTGGTTCATCTTGGCCTCAGACATGACTGATATTTTTTCCTTTAGGCTATCTTCCATTTTCTTGGTTCTTTATATGTTTTCTGAGCAGACTTAGATCATGGAAAATAACCAAAATATAGTCTTCATCATTTCAAAAATGTAGATTGTAATCGTGATCAAGACAGGTTCTTTATTAGTTAACACTGGATATAAAGTTTATACAGCTTATATTTTAGCAGAGAGAGAGGGATGGGGGAGAGATAGAGGGAGAGAGAGACAGAGAGAGAGAGAGAGAGAGAGAGAGAGAGAGAGAGAGAGAGAGAGAGAGAGAGAGAGAGGGAGAGAGAGAGAGGGAGAGAGAGAGAGAGAGAGAGAGATTAGTACAACCTGGAAAGCTAGTATTATTACTGGCCAAGTCAGCGTTCCGCCTCATTATCGGTGGTTGGCATGGTAAGGTGGCAAGACTACTTGGCAAAAAAAGCTGCAGGTTTTCCATCCTCAGGTTGCTAGGGACTCCATGTTGTTGTCCTGGTCAACAGGCCTTGTGGCTGTGCATTGTGAATTAGGTCTTGGGTGTTTCACCTTGTGCCTGTGTGTTGCCCCTGAGACCCTATGTATTGTGCTACACCTGTGTTTGCTGCAGGAGTTAGGCTTATGCCCTGCACATCATGCTGGAGTGTGGTGTGCTTTTAGAGTTAAGTCCCTCTTTGGGTTTAATGGAGCCAGTTTTTAAAAATATGTGCTCCGTATATATTCCTGGTAGTTTTCTGCTTTATCCTGGATATTTTGAATGTCAAATGGTAGAACTTTGAGATTTTGTTATTTTTCTCTGGTGAGTATTCATTCCTGGCTTTAACAGGTGATTATTATTTTTTTTGGAAGAGGAGATGCAGTACTGAAACGTCAAACATTGTCTCTTGGGCAGCAGCCCCATTACAGATTAAATTTAGATATGTCTATGTGCAGAAATTACTGATGAATCTTCAATTTGCAACTTCTGATCTAGAACACAATGATCTTTAACTAATAGGCTTTTAGTTGTTTTTTTCCCCACATGTACCTGATTTTGAGATTAGTTAGAAATGTGGGTAGAAAAGAGTTGGGGAATCTACTTTCTGGTTCTTTCCCTTGCAGAATCCGCCAATTCTCTTCAGCATTCACAGTATCTTGAGTTCCATTTTCTGGCTTCACAGGCCATAAGCTAGGTGATTTTATTTTGCTTTGTTTTTTTTTTGATACATACCCTAGCCAGGAGTGGACTGACCTTCACCCCACGCTGAAAACCACAATGAGAGGTATTCACTGTTCTTCCTTTCTCCTAGTGAACATGCATTACTAACACAGTTGACACTTCTGTTTTCTCTCCAGTATGTTCAGTTGTTCTTGTTTTTTTTTATTTTTAATTCTGGGGTTTTATAGTCAAAGTCAATTTTTCAGTGCGGTAGAAGTGAAGAATTGTCAGGTCAGGTCATAACCTTTCATATATGGAAGTGGAACTCTCTGTAGTTTTCATTTGAAAACTTTCAAACATCAATAAAGCATAAAATAGTTTAATGCACCCTTCATATACCAATCACCAGACTCAATCATTGTACTGTTTGTCTTGCTTAGTCTGTCTCATTTTTGCTCTCATTTTTCTTAAGTATTTAAGATAAAACCAAGATACTCTGTTTTTCATCTCTACATATTTCTGTATACATCTCTAAAAATAATAGATTCTCTTACATTACCACAATGACAATACCTAAAACATTTAGTAATTTTTGGTGATACATAGTATCTAGTTTATAAACAAATATTCTTGATTTTTTAAAAATGTGTACTTATATTAATATGCAAAAAGGTCCATAAACTGGATTTTTTTTTTTTTTGCGGTACTGGGGATGGAACTCAGGGGCATTCTACCTCCGAGTTATACCCCCAGCCCTATTTTTTATTCTTCATCTTGAAACCGAGTCTCACTAAGTTGTGGAGTGCCTCACTAGGTAGCTGAGGCTGGCCTCGAACCCAGATCCTCCGGTCTCAGCCTCCCGAATGCTGGATAAACTGGATTTGATTGAAATGCCTCTTTGGTCTTTTTTGAAACTAGTGCAGCATCTTATCTCTACCTTTACTTACTCTGCCATTGACTTGCTGGAAGAAACCACATCAATTATTCTTATGGGATAGCTTATATTCTGAATCTGATTCTTTCCTTGAAGTATCATTTGATTTACCCCTCTATCCTACATATTTCTGTAAATGAAAGTTAATTCTAGAGACTTAATTACACTCAAGTTCAACTTCCCAGCAAGAGTACTTCACAAATGGTATGGTGTGCTTGATATCACCAATTTTTAGATTTCACTCTAAACCAGGAGTCACAAACTGAAAACATCTAGCCACATCTTGCACATAGAAATATTTGAAAAAAAAAAGAAATATTTGAATCCAAGTGTCATCTGCTTTTTTTGCTGTTGTTGTTTTGCTAATATAATTGTTTTTCTTATAGTGATTGAAAGGAAACAAAACAACAACAAAAATTATGGATCTGCCTCTCACTCTAAAGTAGGAAAATGGAAGATAAGGATTGCTTCTTGTTTCAAATATTTATTCTTACACTACACAAATTCACTTATTTATGTTAGCTGCCAGACCTATGTAAGCATGAGTTTGCAATTCCTGATGAGTTCACAACCCATCAGAGCAGGTATACAAAAACTCTGAACACTAGTGTTAACTCTCAGTAGTCAACTCATATTTACCCAAACTACTCACCATTAGTTTTGTTGTGCTAAAAGCTCTGTGTCAGTACAGAACTGAGCTCCAATTTGAAACTTGTCCTGTGTTTTTTAGGAAATGGGAAAATTTGTTTAAATAGAACCCTCTTATAACCCTGAAAAACAAAGTTAACCATGACAAAAATACTTTGACCATCTCCAAAGGTTTTTTTTTTTTTTTTTTTTTTTTTTTTGTGGTACTGGGGATTGAACCCAGGGGCATTCTACCTCCGAGCTATACCCCCAGCCCTATTTTTTATTCTTTATTTTTTGAAACCGAGTCTCACTAAGTTGTGGAGTGCCTCATTAGTTAGCTGAGGCTGGTCTCGAACCCGGAGCCTCAGGTCTCAGCCTCCCGAATGCTGGGTCCAAAGTTTTGACCATACATTCCACCACAAAATTTACAGTGTTTAAGGTAGTTCATAAAATTAAAGCATTGATGTCTCTCATATGCAATATTTTAACTTGGACTTTTAAAAGAGAAACCATAAACAAAAGGTCATAAAGATATTATATTAAATGAGCTCTTGCAAACTCAGAATTGTTGAAGAAGATACTTAGCTTAAACTCACAAGAGATATAAACAAATATGAAACTTTAGTACCCATGGTATGCAAAGCAAAATGATGAGAAACATAAGTTATAGGCTAAACATCATGTTTCCAGTTCATTCAGGACAGTATATTTATCTAGAGTCTAAATTGAGACAAAGGAAGTCAGAAAGAGAAGGGAATAAACAAAAGAACATGTTATAAGTGTTCTCCTTGAGATTGTTTTTGAAAGCTTTTAAAAGCTGGGTGTGTAAGTTAAAGCTGCTTTTAGCACTTCCTCGAGAGATCACCTTAGATTTTGCTAAACTTGGCAGCATTATAGGGGTCATATTTTCACACGGATGCACTCTTCCTGAACAGAATGTATTTGACAGAAACAAGTTTTTCTTTCATGCCAGGCATTTGTGTGTCTGCTTTCCATAACAAATAGCAAGACAAAGCTCACCATTCTGGACTCTCTCCCAATATTTCCAATTTAGCTATGAAAACAAGATTTTTATTTCATGGCTTGGAGAAGTGCCCTTTAAAAGTTAACTCTTTAAGAGAATACAACAATTGTCCTAAAAAATAATTGAATCCTCTATGACTTGAATTGTGGTTTGGATTTCTTTGGATATCACAAAGTCTATCCTCTTACTACTTAAGTTGATAAGGGAGACAGTCTCATAGGTTGTTCCTTTTATTTTAAATAATTTAGCACTTTATTATTGTCTTTCATTAGTATTATTTTATATGCTAAACACATTCTCCATAATCTGATTGGGAGAAGCCTTTTTTGTTGTTAGGTTTTTGACTGAGTCTAGGACTATGTGGTCCCAAACTGCTGGAGTTTTGCCAGAAACAGAATTTCAAGATTTTAGCTCTCTTCAGACTCTATCCTTTCATAATGAATAGGATCTGCCCCCAAATTACAAGTTATTATGATAGGTTAACACCTTAATAGGGTAAGGAAAAATCTTTTCCAGGCTATATCTACAATATCTATTCAAATGTGCCATAAGCTTGACTCCAGTGGTTTTAAGGATAGCAAATACTCCCCCATAGAAGTCAAAGTATACAGTGAAAACTTTGACATTCAAAGAATGATTGTTCGTTCTTTCATTCTGAAGGAGGTTATTAGAAGGACAGTGGCAAAAGACCTGTTTTTAAATGTTCAAGTTCCTCCTAGGAAACGAAAGAAATGTGACTTTTTTGTTTGTAAAAGAAAATGGATGAATTGAAATTGGTATTTTAGCTGAATATAATTATTGTTATCATAATCATTATCATTATCTTTGTGAGCCTAAATGACTGGTTTGGAACAGAGTGGTAGTATATTTCAAATGTCATCTTAATTCTTTACTGTAATGCTTTCCCTTTTAAATTTTTGCCTTCTTTAACCTCTGATTCAAAGGTACTATTATCATCATTTTCAGTTCATAAGCCTACATTATTTGCTGTTCAAATAATATAAAAAAAAGTAGAAATGCTATTTTTGCTGCAATATTTCATCCTTTTTGCTGGAAGAAAAAAATCAACCTTATAGAAATAAAACTGATATATGAAAAATTATTTAATTCTATCACATATAGGAGTGTTACTTACATAAGATCTTAGAAAATGTTAATACCTGTACATTTCTGTGTAATTTCAGAACTCATCACTAAACTCATGAAGGACTATTTTGGATAGTGGTTCAGGTTAGATACAAATCAATTGCTAAATTCAAGAGGAGAATAAATGCAATCATTCATAAAAATTTGCAAAAGCACCATAAAAATAAATTTATATCAGTGGAATATGAGTTGAAATTTATTGTAGTTTCTTTTTATCCAGGCTATATAAGTGCTATATAATATAGTATTTATAAAGCAAGATGACACTTCCCAAACTGGAGCTCCTTAGTGTGCAAAAATGTGTGTGTGTGTGTGTGTGTATGTTGCTTTGAATTTTTAGTTTCAATACAAAACTGAACTTTGTTGTACATATATAAAAATTCTAAATTACAGGACATTTCAGCCAAAGGACAAAATCATATAAATAGAGGAAGCTAAAAATAATTTTTTTCTGGAACTTCCCCTACCATTATTGCAGGCCCTCCTCATTTAGTTCAGGGAGTTTGAGAAGAAGGGAAAGACTGGTCTATCTTAAAAAGGAACACCATTCCTCTCTGTTTTTATGTAGTTAACGTCTACATATACATCAATGCCTAGCTCAAGAGACATTTTCTTTGGAAAGGTTTACTGACCCACGTTCTACTTTTTTTTTTTTTTTTTTTTTTTTTGGCGGGACTGGGGATTGAACTCAGGGGCATTCTACCTCCGAGCTACACCCCCAGCCCTATTTTTTATTCTTTATTTTGAAACAAGGTATCACTAAGTTGCGGAGTGCCTCACTAGGTAGCTGAGGCCGACCACAAACCCAGATCCTCCGGTCTCAGCCTCCCAAATGCTGGGATTATAAGCGTGCGCCACCACACCCAGATCCCACATTCTATTTATATGGCCTACTTCTACTCATCCATAACACCCTATGCCTAACATGTCCTGCATTTCACAGTTCTAGCTAAGGCATTCAAATCCTCTTGTTTGATTTTAAAAGATTTAATTGACAAATAGAGATTGTATATCCAGGATATTTAACATGATTTTTGTATATGTATACATTGTGTAATGATTACCCCAATCAAATTAATTAACACATCCGTCACTTCTTATGCTGTAAATGAGATCCCCCCAAATTATTCATCTTCTAACTGAAAGTTTGTATGTTTTGATCAACATCTCCCCATTTCCCTCAAACATCCACCTCCAATTGTCAAGCATCCACCTCCAATTCAGCCTTTGGCAACCATAATTCTGCTCTGTTCTTTTAACTTTAACATTTTTAGGCTCCACATGTAATTTTGATCAAACATTATTTGGCTCCCCTTGTTTGGCTTATTTCAGTTAGCTTGATGTTCTCCAGGTTTGTCCTTGGTATCACGAAATGTGGGATTTCTTTCCTTTTAATGGATGAAAAAGTACATCACAATTTATCCATTCATCTACTGATAGACACTTAGGTATTCTCCGTGCCTTAATTATTGTGAACAATACTGCCATGAACATGGGAATGCAGATATCTCTTTGAGCCACTGATTTTGTTTCCTTTGGATATAAACCCAGAAGTGGGATTTCTGGGGTCTAAGGTGCTTGCATTTTTCATTTTTTTAGAAACCTCTGTAATGTTTTACTATAATGGTTATACCAGTTTATATTCCTGTCAACAGTGTGCAGAGGCTCCTTTTTTCATGCCTTTGACAACACTCATCTCTTCGTGTGTGTGTGTGTGTGTGTGTGTGTGTGTGTGTGTGTGTGTGGTACTGGCAATTAAACCCAGGGGTACTCTACCACTGAGCTACACATCCTGTCCTTTTTATTTTTAAAATCAAGTCTCAATAATTTGCCAGGGGTGGTCTTGAACTTTTGAGCCTCCTGTTTCATCTTATCACGTGTGAGTGATGTGTCACTGTGGTTTTGATTTGTATTGCCCTATGATTAATAATGTTGAACATCTTTTAATTTATTTATTAGCTATTCAGGTACTTTAACTATTTTAAAGTATCTTGTTGCTGTTGTAATTGGGGCTTTTTGTTTTTGTTTTGCTATTGAGTTGTATGAGTTATTCGTTTATCATGGATATAACCCCTTATCAGATGTACGATTTGCAAGTATTTCTCCCATTCTATAGGTTGTGTTTTTATTTTGTTTTTGTTTCATTTGATGTTGTAACTGTTTTTCTGTTTTAAATACAGAAGTGAATAGTAGTGACGGGGTATTCCTTAAATTTGTAGGCAATAACTTTTTTGTTATGAGGGTTGAAGAAGTTTAAAACAGAAGTGAAAATTGGGGGAGGTTGGTGTTTCAGGGAAAAAGAGGCTATAGTGAAAACAGAATGAACCTTGACTTATTGCCACCAACCCTTTCACCCTCTATTTATTTTATCAAAGCCTGTTCTTGTAGTGTCAGGAGGAATTTCACAACTCTTTGCAGAATTAAACTTATTGAGTTGGTGTTTCACATGCCAGACCTATAATTTTTTTCTTATCCTTGGGGATTGCCCATTCACATTAGTGGAAGCTGAGTAAACATATCAAGCGAACAAGAGCCCTCTTTTCATTGGAGAACTAGGTAACAAAGGTACAGTTATCAGTGCTCGCAGTATCATATCTCTGGGAGAATTTAAAGGATCACTTTTAATTACAAGTAGAGAACCAAACTTGATAGGGAATTACAGAACTGAACTGTTTATAAAATTACAAATCCCTTCACAAACATTTGGGAAAATTGGCCTTTACATGTTAGCATTATCATAAAAATGTATTTTAAATCGTATGCAATTAAATTTTTGCCTACAATGTTAAAAACTTAAAATCACTGTGGAGAGCAAAAAGGCCTTTAGGAGACAGCAACACAGCAATTTTTCATCTGGACTTTTAAATTGCAAATCCAATATCTCTCTCCAAACAAATGCAATATAATATAACTTGCACTAGGATGTAACATGCTAGCTAGGTGCCCCAAATAAGATCAACATCCATCTCAGGGACCTATAAGTAGGGTTGGAGGACTGACAGCATTTTCTTTTTGGTTTTAGGCTTGACAGGGTTGGCAGTTTTCATAGATTGAAAATGCTTCCTTAGATCTTAAAATTTCCTAAAAATATTAGCTGAATTCCATAGATAAATAGATTCAAAACATTTTTCCCAAGCAAGAAACAAAAAAGCAGGAGGAAGAGCATTATTAAAAAGAAAACATTATTACATTTTCTGTTTTAGATTGATTTCCTTTTTACATATTTACTTCGCATTTCTATTTTTTTTCTGAACAATGAGTGCCAGGTACAGAGCATGATTTGGACATTTCCCTAATCAATGTTTTTCTGTGCCATTATTGGAAATACCATGCTACTAGCTATAGAACAAATGAAAGGTTATGTTATGAAAGTATACTCAAAGAGTCTGAGGGAGGGGGAAATGACATGTAAAACCCTATGTAAATAAAATAATTCTATAATTCTGTATGTAGATGCTCCTTTGAGACAAATAAATTTGTATAGAGATCTATTTTTCCAAGTGCTGTCTGCTCGAATAGCTGTTGATGCTCCCACAAGGGACCAATAGATAGCCCTTTCTTGCAAGTAGGCTATTGCTTCTACTACACTAAGAGTCTACATTGATGAACAGTTATTACTGATGAGTTAAATCTAAAAGGGGCTGCCAACTGGCAAGGTCCTACTTTGTCTGCATGGTGGGTACATATGAGGCTATTCAAAAAATCTTTAGTCTTGAAATAAGAATACTGTGTCTGTTTTTTTCTCCCCAATCTGTTTTTTCTTAGGTTCAAAACAGAGACAGAAATAAATATTTGTAAGATTGTTCAGTAAAACAAGCACAAGAGCTGCAAATCTTTGTTTCTATGTTGAACTGAATCTCATTAGATCATGGTCCTCAAGATATTTATTTTTAATATGTGTTTGTTCTTTAATATGTTACAATAGTTCCATTAAGAAGTATAAGATATGTTCTCAATTATCAAATTTTTGTAATGAAAATAACCACTATCCCCAAGAATTATCTCATATGCATATAGAAGATAGGAAAAATAAACATCTAGTTGACAATAATTAGTGGCATATTTCAATATAGCTAGTAGAAAGGATTTTGAATGTTCCCAACACAAACAAACGGTAAATATTTGAGATGGTATATATGCTATTTATCCTGGTCTGATCATTATACATTATATATATATGTATTATACTGTCACACTGTACCTCATAATTCAATACAATTATTATGTGTCAATTAAAATTTAAAATGAAAAATGGGAAAAGGAAAATAAATATTTTAAAAGCTTTCTTATTAAAGTTTAAAAAGAATTAACTCTGCATATTTAAGTTGGAATACAACAAATTCATTCTTCTTAGCAAGTATATAATGAAAATACAAATAGTCCAATTTTTATTACAAAATGTGACAATGACAATTTTAGTGCTATGGTTTGCATGTAGTTTGTCCCCCAAGGGTTCATCTATTGAAAGCTTGGTCCCCAGTGTGGTGATGTTAAAAGGTGGTGGACCCTTTAAGCGGTGGAGTCTATTGGGAGTGAGGTCACTGCGGGCACTGGCCTCAAAACGGATTAAGGTAGATCTAATGGGACCTTGATTTAGTACCTGCCAGAATAAATGAGTGAGTCAGACCCCTCCCCACTCTCTGGCTAACTATCTCACCATGTGGCTGTTATCATGCCCTTGAAACCCCAAAACTGTGAGCAAAATAAACCTCTTTTCTATATGAAGAACCAAGTCTCAGGTATTTTGTTGTAGCAATGGAAAATGAACCTATACAGACAGCACTTCCCCTTATTTGCTCAATTTCTATCCAAATGCTAATGTAATAAATATAGATAAGTTTAGTTGATAAGAGAACTGAACAATAATCTATTTGTTATTTTATGAGATTTCTGATATAATGGAAATTACTGAATTTTGTAATCTATGTTCTCATATACGTTATTCCTAATAATGCTGAGCAGAATGGAGACTAAGACTCTGTGACACAATACAGAGACTAAACTTGTAGATGATATTGACTCATTAATTGTATTCACCCAATTTTCCAGTTAATATTTTTAATTTTACATATAAAAATATAAGGAGGATCCAGGTGCTGTGGCACATGAATGTAATTCCAGCTACTCAGGAGACCAAGGTAGGAGGATCACAAATTTGAGGCCAGCCTGGGTCACTTACAAAGACCCTGTTTCAAAATAAAATAAAAAGGGTTGAGTATGTAGTTCAGTGATAGAATGTTCTTGAGCTCAATCCCTAGTACTGGAGAAAAATAATAATGTAAAAACAAAAATAAAAATGTAAAAAAATAGGGAAGTTTCCTAATTTAATTGGTTTATGAAAATTCAGATAATCCAATTCTGTTTTCTACCACTTGGTAGTTTCCTGTATATCTTTCTAAAGCTTTTCTGCACATATAAAACATACGCACATATGAGTATATTTATATTCTCTCTCTCTCCTTTTTTTTGGCAGAACAGGAAATGGAACCCAGAGGCATTCTACCTCCAAACTACACCCCAAGGTATATATTTTTATTATTTATTTTGAAACAGGGTCTCACTAAGTTGCAGAGGGCCTTGCTAAGTAGCTGAGGCTGGCTGCTAATCTGTGATCCTTTTGTCTCAGCCTCCCAAGTACTGGGATTACAAGTATGTGCCACCATGCCCAACTATATTATTTTTTACATAGATAATAGCACTATTTAAATGGTAGTATACTCTAAAACTGGCATTTTGCCTTTTCACATAATATGACTTTTACATTTTCCAGTAGATCTAAATCTGCTTCATTTTTAAATGTAGACCCTACACTGTAGTTGTATGGTTGTATCATAATTTATTTTGTCAGTTCCCTATTGATAGACATTCACGTTGCTTCCAATCTTTTGATAACGCAAGCAATCTCAGTAACTATCCTTGCTTATACTTCTTTGCCTTTATTTATAATAATACTTATAGAAGAAATCCTAAAATTAGAATTTAGTGAAAGTGTGTCTTATTCCACTTTCTGTTGCTATACCAGATTACCTGAGATTGGGTAATCTAGAAAAGAAAGAAATTTACTTTGGCACATGGTTCTGGAGTCTGGGAAGTCCAAGAGCATGGTTCTGGCATCTGGCAAGGACTTTATGCTGAATCATAACATTGCCCCAAAGCAGAAAGCAAGTAGGAGTGTGTAAAGGGGCAAAACACAAGGGGCATCCTCATTTTATAGAAGACCACTATTGTAACTAATTTAATCCTGTGAGACACAGCTCATTCCCATGAAAAAGACATGAATCTTTCCTAATGAACTAGCCATGATTAAAGGCCTCACCTTGCAACACCACAATGCCAATCAAATTTCTACATGCATTTTGGAGGTTAGAAATTAAATTAAACCATATTAAAGAATATTTTAAATTATGATATTTTTTAAAAATATCTTTCAACCACATATTTATGAGAACCCAGATTCCCTGTATTTTGGCTTTTCTTTTTTTTTAATGTGTATCCCTCTAATCATTAGAAGTTTTTTTCTTATATTGAGCTATAATCTACTTTTACACAATTTCCTCCATTTTTTTTGTTCTGTCCGAAATCACAAAGAGGCCCAACCTGTAAGTTTGTATTTTCTAGACTCAGTATGCTGACTGACTTCTGCTCTGTTCCTGAATGTAGGACATGGGCATAAGTTTGGAGGGTGGAAAGATCAGATAAAAGTTATCTATTTCAAGAAATTGGGCAATGAACAGAAACCTTCCTTGAAAAACTCTATTTACAAAACTGACAGAAGGAATAGGACATGTGAATAGTATTATATCTACAAAATAAATGGAATTCATTATTGAAACATTTCCCACAAACAAAAGTTCAGCCCCAAATTCTTCAAAACCTGTAAGAAAGAAATAGCACTAATGTCACACACTCTTCCAGAGAGTAGAAAATGAGGTAATGTGTCCCAGATCATATTTTATGGTCAGAAAGACAACAAAATCTGACAAGGTCAGTTTAAGAAAGAAAACTTAAAGGTCGATCTCTTTGATGGACATAAATGAAAAATCCTTTAAAATGTTACAAAATCCACTCCTTTTCAATATAGACCTTGAGACTCTTGTCAGAGCAATAAGACAAGATAAGAATATCAAAGGAATTCAAATAAGAAAAGAAGAATTAAAATTATCTTTATATGTAGATGACAGGATCCTTTATCTAGAAGACCCAAAAAAGTAAACGAAAAGACTACTAGAGCTGATTAACAAATTCAGCAAAGTATCAGGAAACAAAATCAGCTTAAAAAAATTAGTAGCTTTTCTATATGCCAGCCATGAATCCATGGAGAAACAGAAAACAATTCCATTCACAATAACCTCAAAACCAGCCGGGCGTGGTGGCGCACGCTTGTAATCCCAGCATTTGGGAGGCTGAGACCAGAGGATCTGGGTTCGAGGCCAGCCTCAGCTACCTAGTGAGGCACTCCACAACTTAGTGAGACTCGGTTTCAAAATAAATAATAAAAAATAGGGCTGGGGGTATAGCTTGGAGGTAGAATGCCCCTGAGTTCAATCCCCAGTACCACAAAAAAAAATAAATAAATAACCTCAAAACCAATCAAATACCTAGGAATAAACCTAACCAAAGGGGTAAAAGACCTCTACAATGAAAATTATAAAACACTAGAGAAAGAAATCAAAGATCTTGGAAAACAGAAAAATCTTCCTTGCTCTTAGATAGGCAGAATATCATCAAAATGGCCATTCTACTAAAAGTGATTTACAGAATCAATGCAATCTCTATCAAAATACCAATGTCATTCTTCATAGACCTAGGAAAATCAGTCAAACTAATTCTGTTTAGTTTTTGTGTCTGTCCTGTAGAGGAGCAGACTAGTGCTGGGTGCCTCTATTTGGTCATCTTTTTCTGACATGAAGTAGCATTTTGAAAACATTGCAGTCAATTCCAAAGTGATATTTTGTAAAATACAATAAGGATGATTACAAGAAAAATGAAATGAATAAAGACATAAAATTCAAACTCTAGGGGTTTTTATTGTTTGTTTCTTTTAGCTTTACTAAGGTATAATTGGCAAATAAAGGTAATATATATTAAAAGTATATAACTTAAATTTTTTATATACATTTACATTGTGAAATGATCCCCCAAACCAAGCTAATTAGCATACCTATCATCTCACATCGTTACCATTTGGAGTTTTGTTGTGTTTGCTTTGGCAATAACAAAAGAACTACCTACCCTCTTAGCAAATTTCAAGTATACAATACAGTCTTGTTAGTTAACTATAATCATCATGTACCTTGAATGCCCAGAATTTACTCATCTTGCATAACTGAAACTAGGAAATGAAATCATTTCAAAGAAATAATCTGCATTCTTTATGTTCATGGCAACACTATTCAAATGGAAACTAAGTTTCTGTTAACAGATGAATGAAGAAAATGTGGTACACACACACACACACACACACACACACACACACACACACAGAGTGGGATAATATTCAACCTGATATTTGCAACAACATGGAATAACCTGGAAGACATATTATACTACATGAAATAAGCTTGGTACAAAAAGACGAATATGATATGACCTCACTTGTCTGTGTAATATAAAGTAGTAGAACTCACAGAAGCACAGAGTAGGATGGTAGTTGCCAGGGGTTGTGTTTGGGGGGATTGTGAAGGAAATTGGGATATTTTAAGCTCTAGCTTTTTATTCTTACATTTAACATACATAAAATTACTCTGCTAAATTGCTATAAAAGTAGGATGTGGTGGCTCACACCTGTAATCCCAATACTTGGGAGGCTGAAATAGGAGGATCACAGATTTGGAGACAGCTTCAGCAACATACTGAGACTCCTAGCAACCTGGCAAGACTCTGTTTCAAAACAAACAATAAAAATGGGCTGGGGGAGTTCTGAGGTAGAATGCTCCTGAGTTCTCTCCCCGGTACCACAAAAAAATACTATATAATTTCTCAATATTTAATGTCAGTGTCTGTATTTATCTCATTCCAGACAAGTAACAGTGGGAATTAGTACTGGTCAAACAACCTCAATTTGCATAGATTTATAATATGATAACAACTTAGAGGAAGAATGTGAATTATGCAGATGAAAAAATAGTAGTTAAGACCCTGAGAAGGGTATAAAAGCCTAATTTTTCATGTTCTCATTGTTATATCAACTAAAATTCATAGGTTCTTTCCCATCCCCATATCCCTTTTGGAACCTTGAAAGTTCTGGCAAGCAATGGAGGGAATATAGAGAAGTGCTTTGGATTTAGCCCAGATACCAACACTGATGTTCATATCAAGGATTCCTTAAAAATCCACTTTCTAGCCAGGCGTGGTGGCGCACGCTTGTAATCCCAGCATTCGGGAGGCTGAGACCAGAGGATCCGGGTTCACCACCAGCCTCAGCTACCTAGTGAGGCACTCTGCAACTTGGTGAGACTCAGTTTCAAAATAAAGAATTAAAAAATAGGGCTGGGGGTGTAGCTCGGAGGTAGAATGCCCCTGAGCTCAATCCCCAGTACCGGAAAAAAAAAATCCACTTTCTATCCTCATTTCCATTACCTATTTCAGGAATTGCTCTATTATACCTAAAGCTGATTAAATAGATTAAATAATTGCTTCTTTAAAATTTCTTACTCTGTATAAACTAAACCAGGAAAATTGACTAATCTAAGCCATGTTTATAAGTTTGCTTCTTAAAATTAACAGGTTATTTAATTTTTTTGTGAAAATTCAAGTATTCTGAACAACCTTAAGCATGTTTTCTTCGACACCTTTTTCTCCCAAATGGCACAATTTTTTTCTTCTTTAAAAAGATACACAGATGGTGAAGCCAATGAACTGTGTTTATAAATGAGGGAATATTTACCTAAGAACCTGTAAATATCCAGTTTCTAAATTTGAATGCATATGATATTGGAAGGAGCCAAAAAAGATGATAATTATATCTCCACTAAATACTTGTGGTTAACATATTAAATATATAGCAAATGTCATGTCAACAGACATAGTTCTCATAATTAGAAAATGTCACTGTGCTATAGGTCTTATAAAGATAATTATTAGAAATGTATTCATTATTTTGACTTTTAAAAACAGTTTGTACCCTTTGCTGCTACAGAATCATGTAAGTTAAATCACTTGCATTGCAATTATTTCTGTTTTTCAAAGTTGTGTCAGTTCCAAGAAGGAAGGGACTGGGTTTTTCTGGTTCACAGTTGCATGCCCACTATTGGTCACAGTTCTTGACACAAAGCAAGTGCTCAGCAAATGATTATTAAATAAATAATATCACATAAATGTAATGGGATGGATGTAGTTATATGTATATAGAATGTCAGTTTTGAAAGGTGGAGTTTAGATTCTGTAGAGCATCTGATCTGAAACACATATCCACACTCAATACCATTCATAGGCAGTAGTGTGTTGGTAAATTTATGTGGTACAATTCTCCCACCAATGCAGATTTCAAGTAGCCAACTGGACATAGCTGAATTTAGAGCTTGGAAAAGATGTGGACCTTGACTCTTGGGAGCTGGTCTTGTTAGGTAGCTAGATTAGAGATGAGCAGGGGAGGGGAAGGAATGAGACAGAGGATCTGGCCACTCCTTAAGAGAAAAGAGATTCACCACCCAGCTGGAATTGCTGTTTTAGACGGTTCCCTCTTCAGGGTTTCTCTTAGGTACCTGGGAGAAAGTTCTCAATATGGTGGAAACAGCACAGATGCACTAAGCTGTGATTCAGAATTTCCTCTCACAAGTGCATATAAATGAAAGGGAAGGTTTTCAGACTGAATAAATATCATGTGGAGAACTTGCCATTGTTTTCCACTTCCAAAAACAGACCTTTCTCTGGAATGTAACCCTCTATCATGACCTTCTCTTAAATTGTACCCTCTCCCCCAAACCCCCTGATGAACTTCTTATATTATATTCCCTAAATTTTGCTTTCCATTTGAAGACTTTCTCTTGGCAAGCAAGAACTGAGGATGAGAGATCACCCTAAAATAGAGAACAAAGCAGGCAAAATATCTGCAATTATGGAGCTTATAGTCTAGGAGCAGACAGTGGGCAACAAAACCTACAATAATTGTATTAGTCTGTTTTTTGTTGCTATAACAAAATACTTGAGGCTGTTTACATCATAAAGAAAATAAGTTTAGTTAGCTTACAACTATGGAGATGCAAGAGCATGCTGCTGGCATCTACTTGGCTATTGTGAAGGTCTTATGGTCAATGGCATCACAATGGCAGGAGCATGTGCAAAAGTAGTGAGTGGTACCTGAAGAAGGGAGATTCAGCAGAGGGGCTAGGATAACGTAAAACAACTTTTTCACAAAGAAAATCCCTCCAGAGTGAAAATGTACTTCTGTGAGAGAAGTACTAATCTCCTAAAGATCTAATTATCTCCCATAAGGCCCACGTCTTTTTTTTTTTTTTTTTTTTTTTTTTTTTTTTTTTGCGGTACTGGGGATGGAACCCAGGGGCATTCTACCTCCGAGCTATGCCCTTATTTTTTACTCTTTATTTTGAAACCGGGTCTCACTAAGTTGCGGAGTGCCTCACTAGGTAGCTGAGGCTGGCCGCAAACCCGGATCCACTGGTCTCAGCCTCCCAAATGCTGGGATTACTAGTGTGCACCACCACGCCCGGCTTGAGGCCCACCTCTTAAAGGTTCAACTACCTCTCAACATCACCACACTGAGCACCAAATTTCCAGCACACGAACTTTGGAGACACATCCAAACAATATCCAAACCAGAGCAGTAATGCTTTTCATATTCTTATTCATAAAAATTGACAAGTGCAAAGAGATTCAATGGAACACATATGGAAAATCCATGTGTTTCCAAACATGTATTTTTTTTTCTTTTCTACAGTAAGTGAATTTATATCTCAATATTATTATAGCTTATAACTTATACCTCAATATTATTACTATTATTTTGTAACAAAAAATTATTATATTTTTTAAATTTTCACCTCTTTTTTGTGGTACTGGGAATTAAACCCAAGAGCATTCTACCTCTGAGCTACAATCCCAGTCCTATTTTATTGTCTAATTTGAAACAGGGTTTCACTAAGTTGTGGAGAGACTCATGTTGCTGAGGCTGGTCACAAACCTGTGATCCTCCTATCTCAGCCTCCCAAGTATTTTTCATCTCTTATGACAGAGGAAAGATAGTGAACTTAGAGAACTTTACTTGTTAATCTTATACCCTAAATATGTATATGTGAGCTGTTATTTTGAGATGTTTTATCTTTATTGCTCCTCTTTTTTGTATCCATTATCCTTTCCCCTCATTTGGCAATGGAGATAGCTTTTTATGTGCCATACCATTGGTTATAGGATGATCCTGTCTTCAAATAAGAAGTCAGTTGTATTGCTGAATGGATTTTGAAACACAGCATGCATAATAATTTTTTTAAAAAGAGAATTTTGATTTATAAGAGCAAAGAATGGTAAAGAAATTTTTTTCTTGGAATTCTAAAATGTATATGGACCAAAGGTGTATCATCATCCATAAAATGTGTTTGTGTGTGTGTGTATATATTAGGGGGGGTTCACACATGAAATTACTGTCTGTCTTCCCAAGATGTACTGTCCTAAAAACCAAGTCTCATGGGCTGGACTTTGGTATTAGATTACCAATGATAGTGGGAGGTATACAGGAAGACAGCTCTCAGGGCACACATCTGTAATCTCAGTACTTGGGAGGCTGAGACAGGAGATTGACAGGTTCAAGGCCAGCCTCAGTAACTTAGCAAGACCCTGTTTCTAAATAAATAAATAAATATGAGCTAGGGGTATATGTACCTCAGAGAATGTTCTTGGGCTCAATCCTCAATATATAAAAAAAAAGAAAAAATAATTTTAAAATATATCCATATATACATTTCTTATACATCTTTATAGAGTCTGCTAGTGTCTCATATATAGTAGGTCTGCTCAATATATGTTTTGGGGGATACTGGAGATTCAACCCAGAAGCATTATATTTCTTAACTCCACCCCCAGTCCTATTTTATATTTACATTGAAACAGGGTCTCACTTAATCGTTCCTCCAACATTAAGATAATCCTTACATGTTCAAAGAGGTATATTGCCAATAAGCGTAATTAAAAGCCTCTTAAGATGAGACCCCCCACAACTTAGTGAGACTCGGTTTCAAACCAAAGAATAAAAAATAGGGCTGTGGGTATAGCTCGGAAGTAGAATGCCCCTGAGTTCAATCCCCAGTACCGAAAAAAAAATGAGTCATATCCATATATACATTTCTTATACATCTTTATAGAGTCTGCTAGTGTCTCATATATAGTAGGTCTGTTCAATATATGTTTTGGGGCATACTGGAGATTCAACCCAGAAGCATTATATTTCTTAACTCCACCTCCAGTCCTATTTTATATTTACACTGAAACAGGGTCTCACTAAGTTGCTGAAGGACCTCACTAAGTTGCTAAGGCTGTTCTCAAACCTGTGATCCTCCTGTCTCAGCCTCCCAAGTATTAGGATTACAGATGTGAGCCACCACACCTGGATTCAAAATATGCTTTTCATTTAACAACTTTTCATTCATTTCTCCTTTGAATATTCAAAGACACAGTGCAAATACATCTTAAATAAACTGACTTCAAGATTAAAACAAAAAACTCCTTTTCTTTATCCTAAATTTCAGGAAATTAGTTTAAGAACTTGTTATTAGCTTCAAACAATTAGTCATTAGGGGAATACCATCAAAACTACAATGAGATAGATGTTACTTCACACCCACTAGGATGGCTAGAATTAAAAATTCAGATATGATGCCTGGTGTGGTGGCACACGCTTGTAATCCCAGTACTTGAGAGGCTGAGACAGGAGGATCTCAGGTTTGAGGCCAGCCTCAGCTATTTAGTGAGACCCTCTGCAACTTAGTGAGACCCTGATTCAAAATAAAGAATAAAAAATCGGTCTGGGGATGTAATTCAGAGGTAGAATGCCCCTGGGTTCAATTCCCAGTACCACAAAAAAAAAAAAAAAAAAAGGAAGGGAGAAGGAAAGAAAATCAGATGTGGAGGAATCACACTGCTCATACACTGCTGATGAGAATGTAAAAATGGTGCAAATCACTTAGAAAAAAAATTCTGGAAGTTACTCAAGCCATTGAACACAGAGTTACCATATGACCCAGCGATTCCAATTGCAGGTTTATACATATCTGAAAAAAGAAAAAAAAATATGAACTGGGCATGGTGGCCGACACCCATAATTCCAGTACTTGGGAGGCTGAGACAGGAGGATTACAGGTTCCAGGCCAGCATGTTTTAACTTAGAGAGACCCCTCACACTTTAAAATACAAATAAAAAGGTCTGGACAAGCCAGGTGTGGTAGTACATGCTTGTAATCCCAGTACTTGGAAGGCTGAGACAGGAGGATTTCAAATTTGTGACCAGCCTTAGTAACTTAGCAAGACCCTCTGCAATTTAGTAAAATCCTATTTCAATTTAAAAAAAATGGAGCTGGGGGTGTAGCTCAGAGGTAGAATGCTACTGGGTTCAATCCCCAATGTCACACACACAAAAAAAGGCTGGGGGTATAGCTCAGTGGTAGAAATTCCCTGGGTTTAATCCCCAGTACCACTCATTACACACACACACACACACACACACACACACACACACACACACACACACACCACACACAGTATGGTCGCTCAAAATATTTTACATGAATGTTTACAGCAGTACTATTCATAAGAGCCAAAAAGTGGAAACAACTCAAATGCCCACCAACTGACCAACTGAGCAGATAAGCAAACAGTGGTCTATCCATGCAATGGAATATTTTTTAGCCATAAAAATAAGTATTGATACATGCTGGGACATAAATGAACTTCATTATGCTGTGTGAAAGAAGCCAGTAGCAAAAGGCTACATATTACAAGATTCTATTTACATAAAATGTTCAAAACAAGGGACTCTATAGAGACAGAAAGTTGACTAGTGATTGCTAAGGACTGGGGTGCACTGAAAGGGGAAGTGGGGTGATAGCTAAAGAGTATGAGGTTTCTTTGGGGGGTGCTGGAAATGTTTTAAAACAGTGTTAATGATTGTACAACTGGGAATATCCTAAGAGCCACTGAGTTGTACACTTACATGGGTGAATTGTATGGTATGTGAAATATATCTTAATAAAGCTATAAAACGAACAAACTTTGCTTTATCCTAAACCATAGGAACATTAGCTTGAAAGTATGTCATTATTCCTAAACAACTATTTCTTGCAATAATGCAAATGAAAGAGTCTAGTAAACTAATACATAGATAACGTTTAAACACACATCCCTAATCAGTTTTCTGGATTATTCAATTTTACTTGTTTATTGACCATTACCTGAATGTTATTCTCTTACATTTTAAAATTTACTACATGGGTTACTTGTCATTTCGGAGACCAGTCTCACTAAAATTTCTATTGGTCATTAATTGGAAACGACACTCTTTTATTACAGGAAGGAATCAGAAGCCAGAACCCTTACTGATAGCTGTGCAGGGTGCATTGCCTATGTGCTACATAATCCAGGGGATACTGCTCATGTAGACTCTAATGTGAATAAACTAGGCAATGCAGTAATCTTGATCAAAGCTTCTTTGATGTCATTGCCATTTTCTGATTATTTAGGGTAAAATTTGGCTTTGCACTTATCCTACCATCCACCCGCCAATACACTAATTGGCTTAATACTTCTATTGATGAGCTTCTCACACTTTTTCCTCATTCTCTTCTTACTGCCATTCCTTAGCTTCATGACCCACTTTTCCTTCTAAATTATTGCAGTAGCCTCCCATTTCTTCTTTACCATATCCTTGAGCACTCAAATAATTTTCTTCTCAAGATCCAACCATTTCTTTCCCTGTACAGAATCTTTCAATGCTTCCACTTGTTTATAATATCCCAAATTCTTAGCCTACCGTTGCATGTCCACCATGATCTTGCTTCAACCTACTTTCCAAAGCTCATCGTTGACTAATTCTTCCCCATGTTATATACTACAACCACCACATTGACCTATCCTCTGTTCCTCAAAGCCATCAATGCACTTTGATGCTTCCACAACTTAATAAAATTCTCCCTCTTGTTTACAATGCCTTTTGATTAATTTCTGTATGTTTAAATTCCCTTTCCTTATAGCCAAGCCCAAACCCACCATCTCCTAGATGCATTCTTCCTCCTCTTGCCAAAGATCCATGCTATTCTGCAATTCCATGCTATTTTATTTTTCTTGTTATTATATTAGTCTTATGGGTGGTATTATAAAATATCTCTCTGTGTCCATCCTTTCCATCACCACCCTTCATCTTTCTTATTCATGTTTTTATATAAATCAGTGCTCAAATATATTCAGTGAGTGGAAGGATAAAGAAATGTGCCACATGAGATTGGGGAAAGATAAAACAAGAAGCAGAAGGCAAGAAAGAGCTGTGGAAAATACTATAAAATAAAAAATATTGAAGAAAATGCTGAAGATCTACTGTAAGTTGAACCCTTTAGATAGGAACTAAGAAAAGCTATGAGTTGTATCCTGGGGAAAATATAGTTGCTGATTGATGGACCACATTAAAATATGTATTTTGAAGCTGCTTGATGGTTGCGTCTCAGTGTTCTGCAGAGAAACAGGACTGATAAAAAATTATTTATTATAATATTATGAGACTCATTATAAGGTGATACTGGAGTCGGGCGTGGTGGCGCACACTTGTAATCCCAGCATTTGGGAGGCTGAGACTGGAGGATCCGGGTTCTCGGCCAGCCTCAACTACCTACTGAAGCATTCCGCAACTTAGTGAGACCCTGTTTCAAAATAAAGATTAAAAAATAGGGCTGGGGGTATAGCTCGGAGGTAGAATGCCTCTGAGTTAAATTCCCAGTATTGCAAATAATAATAATAATAATAATAAGGTGATATTGAATCATTCACATAATTATACAACCTAAGACATCCCACAATTTGCTCTTTGCAAGCTGGAGACCTAGTGGTTTATTTCAAAGGCTAGATACAGATAGATACAGATAAACATAGAAATAATGTTTAATCAGATATCTGGGCATCCCTTACCCCAGCCATGTTGACATGTAAAGTTATTCATTGCAGTTTCTCCAATAGATAAAAAGGCTTAAAACAGAAAATATAATACAGGAATATATGCATCTGTGAAATTAGTGTTACATAAAGAAGAATACCTTTGAGGGCATTTCTAATTTGAAGTGTGTTTCTTTTCCTTTCCTTTTAGTTGTGGAAATCCAAAGTTAGGGCCATTTTATATCAGTGCTTGCACATCTCCTGTCACAATTAGGCAGGATTGTGATCACAAATACTTCAGACATCATCCATGCCTCAACTACCCTAACATTACATCTTATTCTTAGTCTAATAGAGCCAGACATCTTACGAAGGAGTTATCAATTCACATTTTATTTATCAAAAGCTGATACTCTCTTTTGTTGATCTTAAACTAATATTTATTAGATTATATGACAAATTCTGTCAACATTATATTTCAGAAAGTAAAACCATGCCACACAACTAAAATTTTCACAGAGCTGTTATTTTATTAAAAGAAATTCTACTTCCAATATAAAGAAATTATTTTTATGTATCATAAACATTTCTGGTTCTATTGGGAGAAATACTACGTGGTATGGAGTACATTTCATCTCTCTCAACTTAATCACTATTTAATATCTATGACAAAGGTCAACCTAACTTTTTAGTAGTTCAAAATGCCTAGAAACAGGCAGACATAAATTTATAAAGAAAAACATCTATGCATGTGCAGGAAATGTACCTTGGGGAGGTCAGGAAGGATTTCCAGCTGAGAAAATCTGACAGATTGTTAATCTTAACCTCATGTCACTCTAAGATAAAGGCATGTGTGCCTACGATGCAAGTTATTATAACAGGAAAAACAAACAAATCAACCCTCATTTCCAGGGCTTTTGAAAAGACATCTCTGAGCCAAATTGAAACATATGAGACTTCTCAAAATAAAATGAAAATAAGGATTTTATCTTATATCCTTATTAAATGGTCTTAAAATTCATAAACAAAAAGTATTTCAACTGAATATCCATTAACTTTATTTGATAAGTATTATGTTCCAGGAATTGTGATAAGTGCTGCAGGGAACTCAAGGAGACAAAACCATAAATTGTGAGATGGGCACCTGTAATCCCAGTACTTGAGAGGCTGAGACAGGAGGATTGCAGGTTCAAAGCGAGCCTCAGCAACTTAGGTCCTTCAGCAACTCAGCGAGGTCCTTATTTCAATATAAAAATAAAATAGGACTGGGGGTGCAGTTCAGAAAACAAAAACAAAGCAAAAACACACATACAAAAAAAACCATGTAAATTGTGTTGCTTAGGAGCTTTCAATTTGGTAATTGGGATAAGCAAAGTCAGAACTATCCAAATTTAAAGCTGAATTCAATAGCACTTCCTAAAAAGGTCTAAAGCAACATTGTGATTTCATTGGACATACTCTTTTATGCAGTACTACTTCTTTTGGGGTACTGGCCCAGGCCAAACTAGAGTTATGAAGAGCCTGTCAATTATGTCACTTTGCACTCCCTCAACCCTATCCCTTGGGTGACAACGAGTTGGCCAATTGAACTAGCTTGTCCTGTTCACAGTCAATATGCAGGCACATGACTCAAGTAGAATGCCTTGGACATTTGTCCTTTATCCTTCCAGATCTATCATCTACCCTTTTTGATTCTGCTCTGATCTCTGGGAGCCTAACCTTTATGAAATACATCAATAAGTTTCTTTTCTCTCTGTCTTCTTTTTGGATTCAGTTATGGGGAACCCAGGAGAAGAAATGAAAGCAGTGAATTAATTCCTCTACTCCTTTCATTGCAAGGTTGCTTTGAATTGGCTTAATCTATCTACTGAAGTCACAGTAGTTTTTGTGGGTGAGGAACTCTGGAGTAACATAACTGAGTGGTCCTTCTTTACTGTCTGTCATGTGGTTGCAGTAACAATGTCAGCTGAGGTCACAGTCATATGAAGACTTAACTTCCCAGATGGATTGCCTGAATCACTATTGGCAGGAAGCTTTGGCTCCTTGCTTCATGTGGTTAGAAGGTCTGGTCACATAGACCTTTCCATAGAGTTGTTTAAGTGTCCCCATGAACTGGCAAGTGAACCCAGAAGGTAAGTAAAGTGGAAACTACAATGCCTTAAATGACTTGTCTTCTAAAGACACCATCATTTCCACAAAATCCTATTTGTACACAGGTAAGCCAGTTTGATGTGGGAAAGAACTATGGAAGGGCATTAATGCTAGGATATGGGGACCATGGAACCATCTTGGCGGCCACCTGCAATGTTCTCTACTTTTTATCTTGAATAATAATTTTGTAATTTGCACACTGCTATAAGGCAATTAAGACTGTGACTAAAGTTTCACCATTCATGTGTTTTATGTTTTCATAGATTTTAATTGTTCTATATTTCATGTTTTCTCATGGTTCTATAACATTTCTTACAGTGACATTTTCTTTTTTTCTCTGCAAAGCCAAGGAAGCTCATGGCTCTTCCTCAGTTTACCCCTTACAATACAATGCTTATATTGAAACCATCATATGGAGGGTTTAAAAGACTAGGCTAAATTGGCTTTAGCTGTTTTATTTTCAATCATTTCATGGTGTGGGACTAATGCAATATTAATATACCACTTTGAACCCCAAACTTAATATTAAAAATTATACAGAAGCAGAGGGTGTAGCTCAGTGGTACGATGTATACTTTTAGTATGTGGGGGACCACAGTTCAACCCCCAGCACTACAAAATAAATAACAAAAATGTATAAAACCAATATTTCCTAACAGTGAAAAATGAGCAAAAAATACTAAGACACACTTCAGTAGAGGTCATCAAAATAAAAAAAGCATATCCTAGATGCTTGGAATAATCTGGCTATGAACTGAAGGAAAGGGATAGAGATACCACTTTTTAAGATTTGTTCTTATGCTGGTGGTGCATGCCTGTAATCCCAGTTACCTGGGAGGTTGAGGCAGGAAGTTCACAAGTTTGAGTCTATCTTGGGCAATTAGCAAAGCTGTGTCTCAAAATAAAAGATTAAAAGGGCTAGGAATCTTGGGAGGCTGAGACCGGAGGATCCGGGTTTGCAGCCAGCCTCAGCTACCTAGTGAGGCCCTCCGCAACTTAGTGAGATCCTGTTTCCAAATAAAGAATAAAAAATAGGGCTGGGGGTATAGCTTGGAGGTAGAATGCCCCTGAATTCAATCCCCAGTACCGAAAAAAAAAAAAAAAGGGCTGGGAATCTAACTCAGTGGTAGAGTACTCCTGGATTCAATCCTCACTACCACACATACACAAACGTATATTCACAAAATATTTTTCTCACCCTATGATTTCCTGATAAGTATTTACATTTAAGAGTGATTTTTAAAACCCCCTTTTAATTTTTTTAGTGGAGAAATAGTAGAGAACTAGCTCTCTCTCTCTTTTTGTAGGGCTTGTTTGTTAATTTGTGCTTGGCTACATGTATGCATGCGCAGTACTGGGGATTAAACCCAGGGACATTCGACTCCTGATCTATACCTCCAGCCCTATTTTTACTTTTTATTTTGAAACAAGATCTTGCTCAGTTGCTGAGGCTGGCCTCAAACATTGATCCTCCTGTCTCAGCCTCCCAAGTACTGGGATTAAAGGCATGTGCCACCATACCAGGCCTACATGAGTGGTTTAACTTTTGTTAATCAAAACTCTTTGGGTTGAAATACTCACTCTGGCTATCTGAAGGAAAGGGATTGCTAATGTTAGGACACACTGGGGCTTGCAGGAATCACAAGATAGAAAACATACCATAGCCAATCTCCATAGAATAAACTGCAGCTTATCTTTTCTAAGAAGAGGAACTTCCTCTTGCTCTCTTGGCAGCTGTATATCTTCTTGCAGTTCTACTCTTCTTTTTCTCTATCAGTTGACTTCCTGTGCTGTTGATTTTGCCTCCGGCCCATATACAAGATGGATGCCTCTTATAATGGCTGCTCCTGACTACTTTACATCCAGGTAAATTTCAATTGTTTCTTTAAACTTTTGTTGTATTGCATCTTATATCTATGTCATTTATTTAGAATTTCCTAGAAAAGGAATCTGATGGATCCAGGTTCCTTTTTTTTTACAGTAGGTCACAAGTCAAGGCATAATTATATTTGAAAACCATAGATTCTCTTGGGTTGGCTTCATTCTTGGTTCTCTAATCAGCTGTGGTTAGAGACTTTACAGTCATAAGGTATTTAATACATGGCTGCTGTCTTTTGTCAGGGCTTTGGGAAGGAGAGCTTCCATGAAAAGTTAATTTAATAATGACAGACATTGATATTATAGAGACCATCCTTGCTTTTAGTAGGCATGTCATCTATTTCCCTCCAGACTCCTATTTTGAACCTCCAGATAACATAAACTATGGCTCAAATGATCTCATTATATTCAAACTTACCAGAATATTAGCTCAAGTATAAATTGGTGCATTCTATTCTTAATGGTTTGGGACATACATAAACTTAATAAAACATTATCATTGAAGACTGGAGAGAATTAAAAAAGGCTCTGTATCTTATTCATCCATTTCCTGATAATGACCAATTAAAATGCTTTTGCATTGAACTATAACACAAATTATTATAGTAAAAACAAACCGAGTTAATAAAACACAAATAATAGAAGACAGTATTTTACAAAGAGTGTATATTATTTTAAAATTTTACTATGATGGCCATATAATAAATTCTGGCATGAGGTTTTGTCAGTAAATTTAGGGGAATAGTTCACCTTTTGACATGAAAATCTCTCTTTAAATAAGAATTTATCTTATCAAAAATGAGAAATCAAATACAACTAAATGTGAAACCACCCCATATTGCAGATTTCCATGTGTTTGAACTTTTTACTTTGTGCAACCACACAGAAAATTTACTTGGGTCGAACTTTGGGGATGATAAAACAGAAGAAAACAAATTAATTTGTTGAATGATGAAATGCAAATGAGTAGTATTATACTTAATCTTTTCAATGTGTGTGCTTGAATATGTTTAGGCAAGTCTAATTAACTGGATGTTAGTTCGATAAAATATTGGGAAACTTTGCAATCAGGCCACTGAATATTCAGTTTAATTATGTTGGTGTGCACTTCTATTTGCTTCTAATGCCAAGGATCCATTGGTAAATGAATGCCCATTTTGTGGTCTGTTATGCAGAAAATGTTTAATCCAGTGTTTGATTTACTCTGTTAAATCTTTCTTATTGAATGTGCTTATTCATCCGTGCCGAATTGGGTATGCTGCTTTCTGTTACTATGACATTACAATTAAACAGCTAAAAGAAGAACAGCAAGACTTTCTGTAAAGGTTCATGAAATTCCCACAAAATTATTCATAGTTTTTTTGTTTTGGTTTGCTTTGCATGGAGTATGAAAAATGCAAATATGTTCTAAATATTTCTGTATTGAACAAGCTGACAAATGCAGTAGTACAAATATTCATTTTGCTACTAAAACTAGCACTTAAAACATATTTCTGATATAATGAAAACTATTGCTGTCAGGACATTATCTTTTAAAAAATGACAGTAAATATGAGCTCAAAGAACTTGAATTTTATTAGCAGAATATAGATAATTGCATAGTATCTGCAAATACTTGAAATGGAAAAATCTAAGCCGACTTCATCTGAGTATACTGTAAAATTCCTCAAGGGGTTTGTATGCTCACTAAAGTACTACTTCATGTAATTTGAGGTTGTTCTTCAGTAGACTGGACTTTCTCCAGTTTTAGCTATGTTTTATTGCCCACAGTATTTGTGCTCATGAGTTTTTACCACCACTACAACCACAGACTTTCAGACAGAAACATTTTAATTCAAAGCAAGCTCTGACACCAGTTCAGCATTTAAAAAAGACCTATTTTTATAAGTCTGGAGCTTTTAATAAGATGTTTGTTAATAAACTACTTCTGGAATTGCTATTGGTTATATTTCATGGTGTTAAAAGAAACACATTCCTACAGATATAACTGTTTCCTAAGTAGCTTCTTTAAGCTTAAAGAACTCAGAGTTTCAATAGTTCCTACAACACACTTGCTTTTGTTTATGTTACCAGATCAATACTTAGTTTGGTTGTTTCCAATATGGTGACAATGATATGCTCAGTAGTAGATTCAGTGTGTGTGTGTGTGTGTGTGTGTGTGTGTGTGTGTACATGTGTGTATAAAATTATGTGAGTGATGGATCATATTACTAACATACATCTGAAAAGAGTATACTATAATTCTGGTTCATTACTACTCTAAGAAAACATTTTGTTATGTATGTCCTTCTGACTATGGGGCAATATCATCATGTATGAAAATATGAGAAATATTCTGGGTCATACCAGTAGCCCAGTGTAGTATTTCCCAATGTGTATTCTGTGGCTTAAAAGTTATTATGAAATTCTAAGTATTTTGCATGTATATTTATTATATTTGAAGAGTATTCCAGTGAAGAAACCATTTAACTTCAGTTGTTTCCTATTTGTATTGTATTTGATCATAAAACCCCTGTTAATGTCCTTCAGAATTGCTTTTCCCTAGAACACATTTTGGGAAAATATCTCTAAGAATAAAACTGACCAAGGTATTAAAAAAGGTTACATAGGGCCATGTTATGGCTCTCTAGCCCTTTAGCATCAATAAACACTTATTAAGTTCAGATTCTATTACAGGCACTCTTTGAGATGCTTGAGATATTTCAGTAAACAAATATATCTGCCTTCCTACTGCTACCTTTTATGATCATTGAATTAATACAAGCTTTTCTTAAGTATGTTTATATGCTTAATTTCCAGGACATCTTGGGTGGGAATTTTTATATTTTTTTTGGAAGAAAACATTGTTTATATTATGGTACTACATGTCAAAATAACTATTAACATGAAATAATTATTTTTGGTCACATGAGTTTAAAAACCAAAGTTCAGCAAAATATTGAAGTGATATATACTGATATATCCCTGCAAATTTCAATAAACCATGTTTGCTAGCCTGTAGGATACATTCCAAATGAGAAAGTGCTAAATCTCTGAGTATATACATTTAATATGTTGACAGATATTATCAAATTGCCACACAAAGAAATGGTACCAACTTGCAGTCTCATTAGCAGTACATAAGTGTGCCTGATTCCCCATAGGGTTATCAGTACTGTGTATTATCAAGTCATTTCATTTTTATCAATGAAAATGGTATTTCCTGCATGCTCATAATGACTATTACTATTAATAATTTTAACAGTGTTAATGAGTGCTTACTACCAGCAAAATATAGCTATACGTGCTTTAGTTAATGTATTTATCTCTCATATCTACCTTGGAGATAAATAATAATATTGTTGCTATTTTACAGGTGAGAAAATGGAGTATCAGAAAGGTTAAATGACTTGCTTGAGGCCATGCGGTTGGTAAATTGTAGAACTGGGACTCAAAGCTAGGGAGTGTGGACAAGAATCTGGACACATAACTATTATCCTCTAGTGCCTGTCTAAGAAAAGAGTGTTCATTGAAGCATCATTTGTAGTAGAAAAAGATTAGAAAATTTTTAAGTAACCACCAATAGATGAATACAAAATAAATCATGTTGTATTTATACAATGAGATATAGGAAGCCATTAAAAGGAGACAACTTTTTACTTACTACAGCACAAGATCTCCAAGATAAAAATAAATAAAAAGGAAAAGATAAACAGAAGGATAACGTTTATAGCATGCTATCATTTGTATGACACACATATTATCTCTAGCAGGATTCACAAGAAACTGGTTAATAGTGTTTATCTCTGGGGAGGAAAATCAGGGATCAGGAAGGATATGGAGACTCATTGGTCTTACTAGTCTTTGTATGACCTTTTGTGCTGATTGGCTTTTTTATTGATCACATGTGCAACACTCATTTAATTACGAACACAAAACCAGACATTAAAACAAGTTTACTGGGCAAACAACTAAATTTATTCCCATTAAAAGATAATAATAACTGCTGTAAATCTTGTGCTGTTTCCTCAAGATTTCATGTGCATTATCATTCATCTATTCATTCACCAGATATTTTGGGGTGCCACTCTGTACCAGGCACTGGACATTGGGAATTTAATGATGAACAATGTAGGTACAGTCCTTGATTTTGTTGAACTTACTTTCTAGCAGGACAAAACAAATAATTACATAAGTCATTGGATATTTTCCATCACAGCAAGTAGAACAAAGGAGGAGTAGAAGGTGATAGGAGAACTAAACTAGAATGGGGTCCCAACAGAGGCTTGTCGGAGCACATGATATAAAGGATGAGCATGATTTAGCTAGGAGAAAGGGATGAGGAGAAGGAAAAAGGTACACTTCAGGCACATGTAAGGGCATATATGAAGGCCCTGAAGCAGGAAGAAGTCTAGGCTTATAGAGAATTGAAGGAGGGCTAATATGGCAGAACCTTACAGAGTGAAGGGGAAGAGGTATGAGAAGAGACTGGATAGTACAACAGAGCATTTTAGCCTGTAAGATTTGGGGGTGTATGCTAAGAGCAATGGGAAATCATGAAAGGATTAAGGATAGAGGAAGGCCTGGTCAGATTTGAGTTTTAAGACATCAACTCTGCTTGTAGTGTGAAGTACTAACTGAAAAGAAGCAAGCATGAATGAGAGGTCCAGTTGGGACCTATTGTAATATTGGCAAGAGATGATGGGGGCAGACCAGATGGAGAAACGTCGATATATTTGCTCTGTGTGTGTGTTAGGTTATAAAATAAATAAATAAAATTATAATTATACATAGTGGTGAGGTTCAAAGTAAATAAACATTCAAGTACACAGCTCTTGGTGTACTTTCTTCTGCATCCCAACCTGCTGCCACCCTCTCCCTCTGTGTACATGTAGTGAAAACAGAGTAATACCTTTATATGTTGCCAAAGCAGTATTTGAATCGTTCTTTTCTTCTATAGATTTTAAAGTTAATTTTGGGTTAAGTCTGGCATAGGTTGCTGAGGAGATGGATTAAGGGTGAAAGAAAGTGATGGGTTCTTGGGTTTTTGACTTGAGTGATAGAAAATGGTACTATTTCTAAGAGAGAGAACACTGGATAAAGAGAAGGTTTGGGAGTAGAGTTAGAATGTCAGGAGTTCAGTATCAGATATGCCTAGAAGAAATGCTGAGCAAGGGGTTACATAGATGGTTCTGGAGCTCAATGGAAAAGTGCAGGGATAGACTATTAAATTACAGGCTAGTAAAAAGATAATAGTCATCTCATAGTTGAGTAAACTTTTCTTTTTTTGGACTGGAGATTGAACTCAGGAACATTTTACCTCTGAGCTACACTCCCAGCCTTTTTAATTTTGAAATAAGATATAAGTTGTTGAGGGTCTCCTAATTTGATGAGGCTGGCCTCAAACCTGCAATCCTCTTGTCTCAGCCTCCCAAGTACTGGGATTAAAGGCATGTGCCACCATACCATACGGTTTGATTAGACTTCTGAATGCAACGCGAAAGTAAAGGAAATCATGTTTTTTCAACTCAGGAAACCATGAAGTACAAAATTACTGCCACAGTGATTTAATAAGGTAATTATTTCTTACTTATCTACTTTCTCATTGTACTGTGACTTATCCAAATAAAAGATTTCAGCTTTCAAAACTAGATGTTCTTAGAATAATAGACAATTATTCTACAGCAACTCAGCTGTTTTGTTTTATGACTTTTTACTGACATTATCAATTCCTATTCACCTTTATTTTGCATAGAATTTAAGAGTCCATTTGATAGAAAAGTAGTTTTAACATTTTTTCCATGTAGAGACATGGAAATTTTCCTAATGTATTGATTTTTTGAATGCCCAGAGAGAGTGTGAATGAGTCATATGATAACTTTGGAGTAAAGGATAGCTAAATGCAGGTTGGTGATATTTTTTTTTGATGATTGTGCTTTCTATCATCATGGAGAACAATTGCTTACTTTTTGTTTTATCCCACTAGATGTAGACTTTATAAAGATAGGCTTTTATCTATTGTGTTCATTGTTATAATTCCTACATCTAGACTAATGCCTTGCACATTGTAGGTGCTTAACAAATATTTGAAGAATGAGTTATATCTTTACAGTGATTGTTAGAAAAATTTCTGAAAATGTTGAAATTTACCCATATTGATAAAGATATAGAGCCGGGCGTGGTGGCACACACTTGGGAGGCAGAGACCAGAGGATCCGGGTTGGTGGCCACCCTCAGCTACTTAGCGAGGCCCTCTGCAACTTAGTGGAACTCTGTTTCAAAATAAAGAATAAAACAATAGGGCTAGGGGTGTAGCTCTGAGGCAGAATGCCCCTGAGTTCAATTCCCAGTACCACATACACACACACACACACATATGTGGTATACATATTTATGTGTATGTATATGCACACATTTATATACAGATATCTCAAAAATAAGAATTATTTTCATTTATCATGCTTTAATCTTCTATCTGTGGCTTCTCATTCTTAAAGATTTTTGGAAGCTTCCTGTGTTTACTCTGGGAAATGTACTAAATTCCATTTCAATTTATCTCAAGAGTCTCCACATATGATCTATTTTATTTCTGATCATATTCAAAACTTTCTTTTGATACCAAGGCAAATGACATAGTAATTTACTGAAAAATATATTATACTTTTCTGGTCAATTTGTTTTATGTTAAATATTCATCAAAGGACCATAAGAAAAGACAATTGTCTAATACAAGAGAATAATCCATAAAAGGAATTAATAAAACTTTCATAATATTGCTAATGATTATGGCAAGCAGACATAAATGCAACAAAACCACAGTAAAAAGTATTTTTAAAATGTTTTCATAAAACTTTTCATAATTGATAAATATTTCAAACATCTTAAAAATATAAGACACATAATAGTGGTAGATATAAAGTCCTCATAGTTTTTACCATGTTAGGGATATCAGAATTAAGTTCAGTTCAGCAAAGATTTATTGAATTCTTAGTATGAAAACAAGCTCAAGTTAGGTAAAAGAGGTCACAAGATAAACAAAATTTGGTCTCTGTCATACAGTAGTTGTTATCTTATAGTGTTGTATGTCTGGGTATGAACTTTTGTATGTGTGGGGATATGTGTAATCTATAGGAATTAACATAAATGCAAACAATATTAGTAAAATATGACAGGTTCACAGAGTGATAGCAGCATGTAGGGACACTTAACCTAGTCAATGGTAAAGATGAAAAGAAGAAGAGTAACTGGAAACTGGACCAAAACTTTTAAGATTATCTCAAAAAGTTTTATTTTTCCAAAGCTTTTTTTTATTGGTGCATTGTAATCATACATCTTTGTTAGGTACAAGCTGATAGAAGCATACATACACATATCTCTCTTTTAACCCTTCCCCAATTCCTACCTCATTCCCTCCCCCCTACCTCCTTCTCATGTTCAGTTTAATGATTGACTTTGAAATGTTCACGAAAGTACATCATGTGCATTAAGTTGTTTCCTTCCCCTCCCCAATCACCTTCAGTTAAGTCACCTTCTTTGCTTATTTAAGGTTTCTCCTTCGTCTAGTCCAAAACTTTTTAACTTCCTCCTCCTCCTATTATTATTATTATTATTATTATTATTATTATTATAATTATTATTATTATTTTGCAGTACTGGGGATGGAACCCAGAGGCATTCTACCTCTGAGCTATACCTCTAGCCCTATTTTTTATTCTTTATTTTGAAACAGGGTCTCACTAAGTTGCAGAGGGCCTCACTAAGTAGCCGAGGCTGGCTGTGAACCAGCAATCCTCCTGTCTCAGCCTCCCAAGCACTGGGATTACAAGCATGCATCACCATGTCAGGCTCAATTTTATTATTTTTAACACCTTATTTTTAGCTGGTACATAAAATTGTACATATTTGTGGAGTATTAAGCAATGTTTTGATTCATATATTTATTGTAAATTTAAACCTGGTTTAACATAGCTCTTCCCTGATATTAGAAATAAAGGTTAGGTTGATCATTGCATGTTGAAGGAACAGCATGTGTGAGTGTGGTCTCCAACATGCAAAAGAAAACAATGTGCCTGGGGTCCCACAAGCAGCTCAGAGGACAAGTGGTATACCTTCTCTTTGGTGTAGTTTGAAACTCTTATCTACACAGGTAATCTCTGAGATCAAATCAGTACCTCCTCACTTCAAAGTCGCCTCCCTCCTTTTGTTTGGTGTTGTCAAATATGGAAGCATTTCAAATAATAGTGAGTGGAAAGTGACAGACCTTCCTTGAAAACCGGAAGTGAGAACTGTCTTAGCTGCTTGGCATAGACAACCTAAAGTCCCTCATCAAATGCAATTGCTAAAATATAAAGACGATTTAATCTTAATCATTTTTGCAGTACTTATTAGGATAATCTTCTGTGGACTTCTCATATTCATGAGGAAAATCAGATTCTGACTTACCAAACGCTTATCAAGCATCTACTATGTTTTCACATATTTTTTCCGCTTGTACAGCAAGGCTACTTTTGCAAAGATATATTAGAGTTCTATTTTGAAGAAACCAGGAAAGGCGTTCTTTTTTTTTTCCATTGGGGACACGAAAAAGTCAGGGAATATAGTTTTAAAGTACTGGTGTAAAAAAACATGCCTCAGGGCCTAAGTGAAAGTATTGACACACTGGGGAAGAGAGGGGTCGGATTTCCAGGCTGAAATGAAAATCTCCTTTGTTCACAGAGAGGAAGCTCCTGTCAATCTCACTCTGCCATCCTTATCTCCTAACATTTCTTGCTTCATCATTGTCAAAGGTAACTATATCTTCCCACATTTATCCTAGTCAGCGGAGTAAACAACAAACAACAACCACAAAAATCTGCGATCTTAGCTCAAACCTTGAGGCTAAATGAGCTACGGCACTCAGACTGGAAAACGAATCGGCTTTTAGCATTCATGTAAACATTTCAGAGAATGCGGTAGTCGCCTACCGGGACCCGCCACCTAAGAACTACAATACCCAGAATGCCCTGTTTTCCCTTCCGCCTTCTACCTAGGGAATGCCTAACTTGATCTCATTTCCACAAGCAATAGTCACATGACACGTTTCCTGTCAAGATGGCGGATAATCTCCCTTCGGAGTTTGATGTGATCGTTATAGGGACGGGTATGTGTGGCCCCGTTATTCCCCGGGCAGAGTGTAGGAAGCCTGGCTTGTTCCTACCTTCTCTCTCAGTGACTAGGGTTGGCGAGAAATGCCGGGGGTCGAGCATGAGAGGGAGGACGGGAAGGAAGTGAGGTAGTCGGGTGTCAGCGCGGGACTTGGCAGCTCCAGGGAGGGGCTTGGACCCGCGGTGCTTAGCGCCATTTGAGTAGGGGTCGATCTGGTCGACGCCGATTGCTGAGGTTGGTTGCTGCGGTGATTGCTGTTAATTTCCTTAGAGGGAGGTGGGTTTGCAGTGTCATGAGAATGGAGGGTCGTGATTGTATCAAAGGAGACGCCTTTGGCATGACATGGTTCCCTCCTTGTTGATTTCAAGGTGCTATTCCCCATCATTTTGTCTCGCCATTTCATAGGACTTTTTCCTATCTCTTTTGATCCTATGGTACAGTGCATTTAATGCGCAGATTTATAAGAAAGATGTTCAGTTGTTACCCTTATGCATATTTACAGAGGGAAAGGAAATGGATTCTTTTTTTTTTTGTTCTGTTGAGAAGCCTATGGAATTGTATTTTGAGGTAGCCATTCTTGCTTTATGACGCTGAAAGAAAGCATTTCACTCGCTACCATCCATCTAACCACCCACAACTAAATATGCTGAGAACAAGCTCCTGGTTCAGGTGTGTGACCTTATAATTCCCCTTGTTTTTCCAGCGTTTGTTCTCCAATTTTAGGGTGGAGACAGACCCTTTCCCCACAATTTCTAGATGACAAATTAAACGTACTACACATGGCAGAAGACATTTGGCACAACTAGCTTTTTTTCCTTAGCAGTGTAAAGGATGGATTTTAGATGGGATGAAATCGACTGTTGGGTGTGGTTTTCTCCTGTCTGTATAATGTGGTAGGCTGGAGAAGCTGTGGTGGATGGAACCCAGTCCATTGTGTTAATGAACTCCGTTTGTTGTCTTCCCAAATAGTAGGAGCAGCCATGTTTCCAGTGTCGGATTAAAAATAATAGTCACCTGTTTTCAGATGCTTATTTCCTAATCAGTGTGCTAAGCACTTAACAAGCAAGATGTAATCCTCACAAAAACCTTATAGAATAAGTATTCTCTACATTTTACAGAATGGAAAAAAGGGGCTTTGAAATCTAACTTGCCCAAGATCACACTGCTGGTAAATTTGGACAGGCCCATTCCAGTCCAAAAAGAGTATCAGATGTTCTCAATCTCAGAGTTGGCCCACAGTAGCAGAAATAATTGTGAAACATGGTTCTAGATCTTGTTTGTCCGTTAACTAAGCTGTGTAAATTGAGAAAGCCAGCCACTTAATCTCTCAGAGCCTCAGTTTCCTCCTTTTGAAAATAGGGTATAGTAGATAGTCTTTAAGGTGTTGCCTAACCAAAAATTTTCTTATTCTAGTGGAGTCTGGGTAATTGTTCTCGGAACAGCAAAGTCACCTTTATCTCTGGTCTGAAAATAACAGCATGGCTCATGGCTGCAGATAACCTGGTTGTACTGCTATGAACAGATGTTGGATGAGAGCTTGAAAGAACCATTAGACTGTTCATTTATTCTTTCCAGTCTACTCGAAAACTGAAAAACCACATCCATTTTACAGTAGCTTTTTTTTCAACCATACTTGAGTTCTGCATTCTTGTCTTTTTTGTTACATAAGGACTTTTTTTTTTTTAGTTGAATCAAGAGATATTTTTCTTATTGGCTTCAAATTTTAGTTGATGAGTGTTAATTTTTTTTGTACTGGGAATTGAACCCAGGAGTGTTCTACTTCTTAGCTATACCTCCAGATTCTTTTTTATTTTTATTTTGAAACAGGTTCTCGCTAAGTTACTGAGACTGGCCTTGAACCTACCATCTTTCTGCCTCAGCCTCTCAAGTGCTGGGATTACAGGCATGTGCCACCAATGCCTCACTGGAGTATTAATTCTTACAATAAATATTTTACCTTCTGCTGCAGTTTAGAATATGATGTACATTCCTCCTATTGGAAGTAGGACGATACTATTAGTGTTCCAGAAAATTGCATCAGAAAGCATCTAATGTATTTTGAAAAATATTCATTTTAGACTTATTCTAATGAATCTAATATAAGCATATGAGAACAACTTATGAGAAATTAATCTTAAAAATTAAGTTTTTCATATTGGTGACACATTCTGGGTTTTATCAAGCTCATCACTTAAATTTTATGATATGCAACTTTGTTTTTAGGTACATCAAACATAGAAATATTAGATAAAAGAGTCATTTCCCAAATAAAATGCTTTCAACAATTCCCACTATTGCTTTTAATTGGAATTATTTTAATGTGTTTGGACTATTTCTTTTCTAAAATAATTTGCTGAAAATATCCTTTAGCATGTGTTTGCTTTATTAAATGTACTATTTTGAATAACTCACAGGTAAAGTGTTTCATTACTTCAGTTTTATTGGCAAAAGGAGAATTAACCACGATGGACCAGAAACATGAAGAAATAGGCTATGAGATGTAATTTTTCTTTTAGAAGAGTACTAGTTAAAATGTTATTAAGAGACAATTACTTCAGTAGAGTCATCTGAGGATATTTTTAAATCCCTTCACTCTTGACTAATTTATATTCTTATTTTCTGTAAGACAAGGTAAAAGCTTTTCTGTAAGGTCGTGTTTTCAAGTGATTATGGTAAAAAAAAAAATGTATGTACTTTCTTAGTTAAGCCCACTTCCTTTTTAATCAGAAAATATAGAAAATAGCTCTTGAATAACCAAAGGCATAGGAATAAGGTAAAGTACTTGAACTGGGGAAAAATAGAAGAAAACGGAATAAAAATAGTTCCAGTAACACAGCATCTCACTAGAGGAGACTTATCTGGCACTCTATAATCTGCAGCAGAGCCAGGAATTCAACAGATAATACTAACATGCTTCATCTATAGGAGAATCCTTCAGGTCTTCAAACATATTTATTCTTATTTTAGGAATAGTTACAGCATGCTCAGCATATTAGAATTATTGCATTTGAAGATATAGGAAATGTTACCAACTTATGCAAAAATGATGTTTGGGAGTGCTTAGATGTAAAAGTGACAGTTGATATCTATATAGACTATATATATTTATATAGAAGAGATAAACACTTATAATACAAACCTACATGAAACAGTATAGTGCCCTGTCACCATTTAGTGCAGGGACACTCATTTTTCAGGCTATTCAACCCACATTTATTGAGGATCTAGTTAGGTCCTTGCCCTTGTGATTTTTATTGTATTGCCTTTGCATAGAAATGTTTTGAGTTTCCTGACAGTCACATCCCCAAACCTGTTGTTCTTTTTTCTTTTCTTTTCTTTTGTGATACTGAGGATTGAATCCAGGGGTGTTCTACCACTGACCTACATGCCCAGATCTTTTATATTTTGAGGCAAGGTCTTAAGTTGCCAGACACTCCTTGATCCTGCAAGCTTCCTCTCAGGTTTCCAAATACTGAGATTACAGGTGTATGTTACCTTGCTCAGCCCCAGAGCTGTTCCTAAGACATTATGGCCTTTTTGTTTTAACCTTCTTTATTTCTTAAGATCATGCATGGGTTCAATCTGCATTCCTTTCTTTTTTCTTTATTTCTTTTCTAGAGATCGAACCCAGGGCTATGCTACCTCTGAGCTACACCCCCAGCCCTGTTTTATTTTTTTATTTTGAAACGGAATCTCACTAAGTTGCTGAGGCTGGATGTGAGCCTGTTATCTTCTTGTCTCAACCTTCCATGTACTGGAATTACAAGGGTGCACCACCATGCCTGGCCATTCCTTTTTTTGTGTGTGGTAGGGGCGATTGAACCCAAGGGCATTCTACCTCTGAGCTACACCTGCAATCCTACTTTTTCTTATTTATTTTGAAGCAGGGTCTCATTAAGTTGCAGAGAGTCTCACTAAGTAGCTGAGGCTGGCTGCGAATTCTGATCCTCGGGTCTCAGCCTCCCAAGTACTGAGATTACGAGCATGCGCCACCATGCCTGGCTCATTCCTTTCTTTTTAAAGCACATCACACTATCTTTTGGAATTCTTCCCCTAAGATGGGCTGTAGAGTAAGCTAGCTTTTTCATTTTTCTTGCAGAAGGTAAACACACAGATCCTTTTAAAGGTTTATTGATAAAGATTATGGAAAAAGAGAAGGGATAACTAAAATAACAAACATGGAAGAAATTACAAGGGATACTTTGTCTCTAAATTCTGATTTCCTTGAATGAAAGTGTTCTGCATAGTATAGTAATAGATGTGGCAACATAGTATGTGGTTATCACCTGAACTTGCTGCTATGTGACTTTGGACAAATTGCAAAACCCCTTGGGACATCAGTTTGCTCATTAGTAAAGTGAGAGATTGGAATTAAAGCTAAGGCTCTAAAGCTATCATTATGTGTGCCTAATTATAATCTTGTGTCCTTGAGAAACAGTTTAATTCTGTTCTGTTTTGTCCTTATCAGACGTCAGCTCTATTTAATATGCTTTAGAAAATTTTCCATCAAAATGGCTGCTTAGAAAACATTTTCTTGAAAATGATAAGCTGCTTTTCTCAGGAAAGGTCATTAGTGTCAGTGTAGTGGGTTTTTTTGTTTTTTGTTTTTTTTGGTACTAGGGATTGAATATAGGAACATTTTGCCTCCAAGCTATACTACCAGCCATTTTTATTTTATTTAATTTTTTATTTTGAAACAGGTTCTTGCCAAGTTGCTGAGGGTCTCACTAAGTTGCTGAGGCTATCCTCAAACCTGTGATCCTTGTGTCTCAGCCTCCCAACTATTGCGATTACAGGCTTGCACCACCACGCCTGCTGCAGTCCCAATTCTTGATGTTTTTGAATGGAAATGTTAAGGTAGTTAACCTGGGGTGGCAACTCATTCATTGACTAAATTGCTTATAATAGTAGTAGTGGAGCTTCACTTCTCTAAGTCTTGGGTGATAGTAATACTGTAGGAGGTGTCTTGGAAACTAATTTTTGCCAAATACCTATTTATGCCAGACTCAACATAAGTGATTTTCCACATTTGTATCTCATTTAATCATCTCTCAAATGCCTATATGTGGTTTTGACATCACAGGATGTATATACTCCTACTATATTTCCAAACATCCATATACCTATTGTTTAAAGCAAGCAGGGGTTTTGTTTTTTAATTGCAAGATGCTACTTGTTTGTGGGTCATTAAGTGAATTTCAGTATTAAAACAATAGGTAGAATACATCATAATACTGGTACTAAAGATGAATATTTTATTTTTACTCACACACACACATATACACACATTTTTTGGAGTGGATGGGGCAGAATTTTAAAGTCTGGAAAATAGTGATTAATTGAGTAACATAGCAAGAGTGAAAAATGGTATTTCAGAAGTTCTTTAGTTTCATAAATGTCATACCTTACTTATATTTTACTTAGTATGACATGCATGTAACTCATTTGAGCAATATTTTATAGCTACTGTCAGTATGGCTCTGAAATCAGACAAACTGGGTTTGAATCCCAGCTGCCTCTTGTATCATTTTTATGTACAGTCCTTAACTTCATTAAGCTTCAACATTCTCACTTTTAACTAGGATAAATTTCACAGAACTATGTTGAGAATTGAATGAAATAATTCCTATAAAATGCTTATTAGTAAGTGCTTAGAAAATGCGGTTGATTTTTATGGCCCATAAAGCCATTCTGAGGTGCTTCTATTACCATTACTATTGTCTGAATGCTTTCCAGGAAAGGCTCATGATTTCCATGGAGAACAGTGAAAAGATTTATGTGCCGGATTCATCTTCCCCTCTTTTCATTGGCTTCTTGGTGGGAAAAATACTTTTGTGTACCTGTTACTCCTGTTTTTATCAGATTTCTTACCTAGTGGTTTACAGATTCCTCTTTTGTGTTTTTTTTTTCCACCAGCTTATATTATTTAATCATTTGTTTTGAACAGATATAGTATTCATTTTACTTAGGGCATAATTTGAAACAGTGGAAGAAATGCTAAAGGAACTAAAGAAAGCCTACAGATTTTGCTGTTTTGAACAATGCTTTGTACTTCTTCAGACATTTTTTGATAAAAAAGTGTGTCCTTTCTGCTCTTAAAACCAAGAAAAGTACCGGGAGTTATCCAACTCTGGAGCAGGCTCTCTCAGAGCTGCTTACCCTTCCCTGTAAATCATAAATTTGAGTCAGTCCCGTAGAGAGAGCCACATCTGTTACCAGAGTTCCCTCAGCAGCAGCATTTTCATCTCCCCTGCCTCTTGTCATTTTCTCATTTTCTCCAGTGTTCTCATGATGTTTTGGATAACTCAGGCTACAGCAATTAAAATCAAATGCGTCTGCTCGCCCTCACATTCTCATGTTTAACATAAAATCCCAATGCACAGAAACAATTATAATTCCATATAATTGACCTGTTACACATGCTAAATCATCCGCTGTTCAGTTTTCGTGTAAAGTCTTTTAACTAAAAAGTTTGGCTGTGCTTATTATAGGTAAATGGATCTAAATGTAAATGAGACTAAAAATCACTCTCAGTGCCTAGTTTATAATATATAGAGATATTGGAAACATTTGGGGGACATTTAGTTGTGGCCAACATCTAGGGGTAGTTTTTGAAAGGCTGATTTATGATTATTTTGATTGTTTAAAATAATTTAATTAAAGAGCACTGTAAAGAGAATTTATTATAGATACTGATTTATTAGCATGCTATCATATTGAAGCTCTTGAAAACAATTTGTATGGAAGAGACCAGTGGCAGGTTGGCCAGTGTAATATTTGATGTAAATGTTTCATCTTGTATTTGATTTTACCAAGAGCATAAGTTGGTGATATACTGCTTGACTGATTTTTTTTTATCACATATGGAAAAGTATTAACACCTACTTTTTTTTCTTAGTAGTCTTTTCATATACTTTGCATTATTTCATTTGATTCGCACAATGGCCTTGTTGTGGTAAATATGTCACCTCCATCTTACAAATGTGGAGCCTGAGTCATAGCTAAGTTTGACCTGGGCCACATAGTTAAGACTGAAGTTGCTCTGACTAAGGCTGAAATACTAGATTGAGCTTGTTGTATTCTTCCAAGTGAAAAATACCTTAAAACTATCAAGATTAGATTAGTTGGTCCCTTTGTGGTTGGCAGTTTCATTTTGAGGAGTTACCATTGTTGACATTAAAACCCCCATGACAACAGTAGCCTCATGCCACCTCTTTATAATTGACAGCATTGTGACATTTGTATCTTGCACACCTTCTTTTGACTTAGGTGATCAGAATGACTTGGTTATGTTTACCCCCTTAAAACTGAAAAAAAGAATCACAACCACTAAATCAATGGTAAGGCATGGGATCAGAGACATACAATCACATTTTTTAAGATATAATTTGTTTCAGTAGGAATTCTTCATTGATTCTAAGATGTACAATTTTCCATTGAACTAACTTGTGCCTGTGCTAGTGTTTTCCATATAAGTTTCCTTTAGTGTTCTTCACTTGTACATTCAATTTTCAAGTTCAAGTATGGGACTCAGTGTCCAGTTTCTAAAGCTTATTTTTTTCTTTACTGTGCTTGGGATCAAACCCAGACCTTGCTCATGCTAGGCACTACTCAGTTGAACCCTTTGGCCCTGAAGCTTTTCTTTTTTGATTGACTATTCTTTTGGTTCCTACAGACTTCAACAGTTGTCAGCATTTACAGTGGATACATCATGTGTCTTATTGACAGGATGGATATGGTCCATTAATAATGGCCCTCTCATTTCTTTTTTTTTTTTTTTTTTTTTTTTTTTTTTTTTTTTTTTTTTTTTTTTTTTTTTTTTTTTTTTTTTTTTTTTTTTTTTTTTTTTTTTTTTTTTTTTTTTTTTTTTTTTTTTTTTTTTTTTTTTTTTTTTTTTTTTTTTTTTTTTTTTTTTTTTTTTTTTTTTTTTTTTTTTTTTTTGGCCCTCTCATTTCTAAAAAAGAGTAATAACTAACACTTTTATGCATCTATTTCCAGACCTCTTCTTTGTGTCTTCCTATATTAAATATCATTTAAAATAGCTACCTAGTAATATTCTTTTATATGGATATCCTATCATTTATTTAAGCAATCAAGCTTTTCATTGTTTCTTTTTTATAAACTATGTGATGACCATGTACTTTTTTGTACATATTTATTTCCTTAGGATAAATATCTGTAACTATAATTTTTGGATTCAGTACTTAGAATGTGTTTGCTAATGCTTCTGATTTATATTGATAAGTTGCTTTAAGGAAAGTTCCTCAATTTATAATCTCACCAGCTGAGTATGAGAATGCTTATTTTTCTATATTCTTTCAACATTGGCTATGAATGTCTTATTTTTTATTACTTTCAACTTGATAGACAAGTAATGTTATTTCCTCACTTGAATTCACATTTTGATATGATAAGTGAAGCTGAATATTCAATATGTATTTTGGTCATTTATGTTTACTTTGAAAATTGCTTTACCCTTTTTTCATTAGGTCATGTTTTTTTTTATATCAATGTGTAATAATTTGTTAAACACTAAAGACCTCAATTCTTTGTCATATGTAGTTTCTTTTTAAAAGTTATGTTTTTTACCCGGGTATGACACATGCCTATAATCCTAGTACTTGAGAGGCTGAGACTGGAGGACTGTTGGTTCCAGACCAGTTTCAGCAATTTAGTGAGACTGAGCAACCTAGCAAGACCATGTTTCAAAACAAAAAAATAAAAGGGCTGGGGAGGTGTACCTCAGAGGCAGAACACCCCTGGATTCAATCCCCAGTAGAAAAATAAAAATTAAGCTTTTTGAGGACACATAATATTTATACATATTTATGAGGTACAGTGTGATGTTTGCATTCATATATACATTGTGTAATTATCTTCTTAGGGTAATTAGCATATCCATCACCTTAAAATTTATCATTTCTTTATGGTGAGTTATATTAAAAATTCTCTCTTCTGGCTATTGTGAGATATATGTGAATTACTGTTAATTATATTCTGTTGTGCCATAGATCACCAAAACTTATTTCTTCTATCTAATTCTAATATTGTGATAGTTGATCAACCTCTCCCCATTCCCCTTCTCCCTAGTTTCTGGTAACTATTATTGTACTAGCAACCTCTGAGATCATATTTTTTAGATTCTTTTTTTTTTTTTTTTTTTTTTTTTTTTTTTTTTTTTTTTTTTTTTTTTTTTTTTTTTTTTTTTTTTTTTTTTTTTTTTTTTTTTTTTTTTTTTTTT
>PVLC010003289.1:0-13912 GCA_004027655.1 Graphiurus murinus | reverse complement strand
GTCTCACTAAATTGCCAAGGGTGATCTTGAACCTGCAATCTTCTTATCTCAGCCTCCCAAGTACTGGGATTACAGGCATGTGCCACCACATCAGTCTACCTTTTTTAGATCCTAAATATAAGTGCTATCATGCAGTATTTCTTGACTTATTTCACTTTATGTCCCCCAAATCTATCCTTGTTGTCACAATTGACAAATAGGATTTCATCCTATTTTTGTGGTTGAATAGTATTTCATTGTGTCTATGTGCCACATTTTCCTTATCCATTCATTAGTTGACGGGCACTTAGGTTATTTTTACTTCTTGGCTATTGTGAATAGTGCTGCAGTGAATATGGGATTGCAAGTGTCTTTCTAACACATTGGTTTCATTTTTGGTGGTTATATATGCAGAATGGATGGCTTAATCATGCAGTAATTCCATTTTTAGTTTTCTTGAGAAACCTCCATATGGTGTTTCATAATGGTTGTACTAATTTATATTCCTACCAACAGTGTATAAGAGTTCCTCTTTCTCTGCATCCTTACCACCTTCTTTGGTCTTTTTTATTATAGCCATTCTAACTAGGGTGAAGTGAGATCTCTTTGTGGTTTTAATTTATATTTTTCTAATGGTTATTGATGTAGAGCATTTTTTTTTTGAGAAATGTCTCTTCAGCTCTTTAGCTTATTTTATATTGGATTACTTTATTCTTATTTTTTTGCTATTGCATTGAGTTCCTTATATATTTTGAATGTTAACTTCTGGTAATATGTGCAGTTTTCAGATATTTTCTCTCATTTCCATAGGCTCTCTTGGCTCGGTTGAATGTTTCCTTTGCTATGCAGAAGCTTTTTGGTGTTATGTAATCGCATCTGTCCATTTTTGCTTTTGTTATCTGTGTATTTGGGGTCACATCCAAAAAAAATCTTTGCCTGGATCATTGTTCTGCAGTGCTTCCCCTATGTTTTCTTTTAGTTGTTTAATAGCCTCAAGTCTTAAATTTAAGCCTTTAATCCATTTTGAGTTGATTTTTTATAACTAGTGAGAGCGGTCTGGTTTAATTCTTCTGCATGTGTTTATATCTAATTTTCCTAGCACCATTTATCAAAGAGATTGTCTTTTTCCCATTGTGATTTTTTGGCTCTTCAAAAAATAATTTGATTCTATATGTATGGGGTTATTTGGGGTCTTTTTTTCTGTTCCATTGGTCTTTGTGTCTTTTTTTTTTTAATTGGTGCATTGTAATCATACATCTTGGTGAAGTTAAGGGTAGTAGAGGCATTCATGCACACAGCAGTCATTGAGCCCTCCCACCCCCAGGTCCTGCCCTATTCCCTCCCCCTTCTGTCCTTCCCATGCTCAGCATAGTGATTGATTTGGACATGTTTGTGTATATACATCATGTCCACTGAGGTGTTTCCTTCTTTCCCCTCCCATCTCCTTCAGTTAGGTTGTCTCCTTCATTCATCTAAGGTTTCTGCTCCTTTGTCTGGTGTCCCTCCTATGAATTACTTTCTCTCTAGCTTTGGCATATTAGGGAGAGCATTTACTTTTTCATTTTTTTGTAACTGACTAGTCTCACAATAATGTTCTCCAGTTCCATTCATTTCCCTGCAAATAACTTAATTTTGTTCTTCTTTATGGCCGAGTAGAATTCCATTATGTACATATCCCATAGTTTTGTAATCCATTCATCTGTTGATGGCCATCTCAGCTGCTTCCATAGTTTGGCAATTGTGAATTGTGTAGCTGTAAACATTGGTATGCATGTATTACTCTGGTAGTTTGGTCAGGAGTGTGATAGCTGGGTCATATGTTAGGTTCATTCCCATTCTTCTGAGGACTCTCCACACTGTTTTCCAAAGTAGTTGCATTAATTTGCAATTCCACCAAGAGTGTATCAGAATTCCTACTTCTCCACATCCTCATCAGCATTTGTTTTTATGCCAATACCATGTTTTTAACCACTTTAGCTTTGTTGTTATTTTAAAATTAGGTATTGTGATGTCTCCAGTTGTGTTCTTTTTGCTCAAGATGTGTTTGTCTGTTTGGGGACTTTTATGGTTGCCACGGTTCAGCTGGAGCAGGGTCCAGAGGACCCCAAAGGTGAGGAGAAGGGTCGATGCAATGGGAGACAGAAGTACACCACTCAAAGGGTTTGTGCAGTCTGTTCTGTTTATTACAGGTTAACTCACAAGTTTATATTTTTATTTTTGGCAGAGCATCATGATTTTGTGGTTAAGCCAACCAGGAAATGTACTACAGGTTTTAGCTGAATAGTTTTGCATAAACAAGTTCTTTTCTTTCAGTGAAACATGAACTTTACAGCCCTTTTGCTTGGCTATCTGGCTGAAGCTAAGAATAATCAAGTGATTGATTCATGATTAGTTTTTGTGATGAATGATTATAACCTTTTGAATTCTTTGTCTCAACCTCTGTCACTAGTACCTTCATTGTACCCTTTCTTCTATTTCCTCGTCAGATAACACTCATTGTGGCAGTCACACTGCTTTGCAAAACTTATTTGAGTGTTTTCCTGTACACCAAAGTGGGCCACTTTTAGCAAGACATCCCATGAAACTCAAACTAGCAGAGGAAACATGCACTCCATTCTTTTCAACCATGCATATCCTTTTGTCATTATAAGCTCCTGTATATGGCAGCGGAGGGTCAGGTATTCTTTAACATCTTACCACCTCGGGGCGGATACCATATTCTTCCATTAATCAAATATGTTACCCATGGTGGGCCCTGCACTGTGGGAACAACACAAACTACTTCTTCTGTTGTTTTTGTCCTTCTATTCAACAACTACCTTGACAACCTCACCAGGAGGAACCTCCATCCATGTGGGTCCCACAAGTTCATCCTGTTGCAGCTTTTGAATAAACTTTTATATATGTTCTTTTATGTGGAAATCTTATTATTAAATTAAACAGAACACTATTAGAGTAGTTTCCCAGAACTTCTTTTGGGACTTTCATCTGTACTTTTGGAGCATCTGTCACTGGTTTATTTTTCTCAGTGAATGACTCAGTGTATAGCTCGAATGTTTTTCCCCATATTGGGTCAGTCCTAACAAGTGAAACCAGCAAGCGTAAAAGACATATGAGGAGAAGAAAGGCAAATAGACAAATCCCAAAAAGCCCTATGACACGACCACTTCTAGGAAGACTGGTTCCTTGAATCTGCTTCCCTCATGCTAGGACCTTGTCAAGCAGCATGAGGAGAAGTGGGCGTGGCATATGGTTCCATTATGAATTTCAGGATTTTTTTCCAGTTCTGTGAAGACTGACATTGGTATTTGAAAGGAATTGTACTGATCATTCTAGATAGTGTGGACATTCAAACATTTAATTCTTCCAGTCCATGAATAACATTTATTTATATCTTCTTCTGTCAGTGTTTCATAGTTTTTATTGTAGAGATCTTTCACCTCCGTGGTTAAATTTATTCCTAATGGTTTCTGTGGTTATTGTAAATGAGGTTCTTTTCTTGATAGTTTACTATTAGAATATAGAAACATTTCTGATGTCTCTGTGTTGATTTAGTATAATTTAGCTTTGCTGAATTCTTATATTATTTCCAACAGTTTTTTGTGTGTGTGTGTGTGTGAAGTCTTTAAGGTTTTCTATATATAAGAACATGTGTTCTTAAAACAAGTACTATTTGATGACTTCTTTTCCAATTTGGATGCCCTTTATTTTTTATTTTCTTGCCTCAAAGCTTTTGCTAGGACTTCCAATACTGTGTTGAATAAAAGAGATAAAAGTGAACATACTTGTCTTTTTCCAGATATAAGAGGAAAAGCTTTCAATTTTTTCTCCATTCAGTATATTAGCTGTGATTTTGTCATGTATGACCTTTTGGTATAGATTGTTTTAAAGTGCAAAATATCAAGCATTAAGTGGAAAGAATAAAGTGAATCATCATATCTGTTGGGAGATGGCACTTTTCCTTCTTTAAATCTGTAGAAATCACAAAAAGGTAACATTTGCATATGTACAACATTATAGCATCTGCTCTGAAAAATAGCTCTATAGTTCCCCCCTTCTAAAGAGGTACCAGTTATGGTAAATTTTATTAATTTGTATTTTAAAGTGGGTTTATTATATGCGCACGTATTTCTAAGCAATATATTCCTCACTTTTTCCTGTTTTTGACACCTGCCTAACGCTCAGAATTCTACTGCCTACTGTATGTATTCTTTGCATGACTGTCACGTAGTGTTCTAGGTTTTCAAATATTGGGTTATACTGGTTTACTAGAGTAAATATATTTATTTGCCCCTTGGTTCTCAGATTATCAAGTCTTCTCTCCTAGGAAATAATGTCAGAAACACACACACTTATCTTAAAATAAGATTATTCTGTGCATGCTATTGTACGGATTTTTTTAGTAACAGTTATCTTTCAGTCCATTCCAGTACATTTTTTTTCTAGTACACAGACCATATTAAAACTTTCCCCAGTCCTTTTCAGTTGGTATGGATACTAGTGTCCAATTCAGTATCTTGCATTGCTTCTTGGTTTTTAAGTCCTGTAAAATCTATTTTATTAAGCCGGGCGTGGTGGCGCACTCTTGTAATCCCATCATTCGGGAGGCCGAGACTGGAGGATCCAGGTTCATGGCCAGCCTCAGCTACCTAGTGAGGCACTCTGCAACTCAGTGAGACCCTGTTTCAAAATAAAGAATTAAAAAATAGAACTGGAGGGTGTAGCTTGGAGGTAGAATGCCCCTGAGTTCAATCCCCAGTACCACACACAAAAAAATCTATTTTATTCTAGTGTTCATTCTTTTAAAAATGATACATGTTGCAGCTACTAGGTCAGTGAACCTACAGAGTGTTCCTTCTTGGGGATTTATATGCTTTCTTCCTGTAGTATTATTTACTCTATTCCTCTGTTCTGTTTTTTTCCTGCCAACTGAAAGTTATATCTAAAGGCTTGATGGATTTAAGGTTAACATTTCTGTTAAAATATATCTTAGGTGATATGAATGCCATATTGGGGCATATCAGAAGACACATAATATCTGAATTATCCACCATGAGTATTGTTAGAATGCAATGATGATAGTCTGATGCCTCTATGTTACGGTTATGTTCTCCCCTTATATATTGAAAATAATCTGTATATTGTTACTTTGTCGCTGTACAAATGTTCACTTTGGTACCAACTATTCATGCAATTGTTTTGACATCAATTGACAATCTTAGTATAAATAAGCATTTTAATTAGGACTTTCAAAATGATATTTTTCTAATTCATTGATTCCTGCTCCATGTATTAGCTGCCATTGAATGTGTTCTTAAATTTACAAAGAAGAATGTACCTTTGTAGCATTATTGATGTCTACCAGTTAGAGTACCTGCTTGCTAGAATCATGTCATTTGGGAAAAAATTAGTCATGGTTACTTGATGTGGATGGATGAGGAGATATCCTGAAGCAGTCTAGTAGTTAACAGCACACTTTGGATTCAGACTCTGCTTTCTGATCTTAACTTTGCCATTTACTGAGCATGTGAATTCACATGAATTTATTCTCTGTGCTTCAGTTTCTTTATCTTTTCCTTCCATATGTATACATATTGACAAAGACTGGAAAATGATGGAATAATTTTTAAAAATATTAGGAATCAGATTATGGGTGATTCAAATATTTTCCTTCGCAATACATCGTATTTACATCGTAATAGAGGAAATGAAAAAGAAAATAGCCTGTTATGCTGCTTAAGTATTTCTAGTATGCAGTTTGAGGTGCATATTGCAACAAAAGTAATTTATTTGGACAAAAATTTATCCTTTAACTGTTTTGTTTTGTTTTATTTATTTATTTATTTATTTATTTATTTATTTATTTATTTATTTATTTGTAGTACCGGGGATTGAACCCAGGGGCATTCTACCTCCAAGCTATACCCCTAGTCCTATTTTTTATTCTTTACTTTGAAACAGAGTATCACTAAGTTGCGGAGGGCCTCACTATAGCTGAGGCTGGTCAGGAACCCGGATCCTCTGGTCCCAAGTACTGGGATTATAAGTGTGGGCCACCACGCCCGGCTTAACTGTTTTATTTTAATAAACACGTTCTAATCACTGTACAGCCTTTAAATGTGCAGGATGAAATAATTATCCTTAATGTTTTCTCAGTGATATATAGCTGATTTCTTTTAAATAATTAATGAAACTACATTTAAGATTCAATTTGCGGTGTTTGCACCTTAAGAGATGTTATATAGTTAAAATGAACAAATTTGTAAATAAATGTTGAATGTTCTTAATTTGAATTTTTTTGGTACTGGGGATTGAATTTAGGAGCATTTTACCTTTGGGCTACACCTATGGCCCTGTTTTTTATTTTTATTTTGAAACAGGGTCTCGCTAGGTTGATGAGAGTCTCATTGCTTGCTGAGACTGTCCTTGAACCTGTCATCCTCCTGTCTCAGTCTCCCAAGTTCGGGGATTACAGGTGTGCACCACCATGCATGGCTTAATCTGAAAATTTGAAATCATAAATGCTCCAAATTCATAAACATTTTGAGTGCCAACAAGACATCATAAGTGGAAAACTCCACACCTGACCTCCTTTGATGGGTCAGTCAAAATGTAGGTTCACTAAAAATACTGTTCAAAATTACCTTTAGGTTATATATGTATGTGCGGTGTACATGAAACATAAATGAATTTTGTGTTTTCAAATACTGAATATGCAAATACTGAAAAACCTCCAAAAATAAAACAATCTGAAAATTTTCTGGGCCTAATATGTAATACAAGGAATACTCAACTTGGACATTGAAATTTAGCTTATAATATAGGCTTATAAGTCATTATGTTTTAGGAAATGAATAACCATAATACCTTAATCAAACGCCCTTCTTTCATGTTCAGTTTATTCCTTGTTTTTCTTTGTTCTTATGCTGCTTTTAGTTGGGTTGTTTTTTTTTTAATGATCTTTAAAAAGTTTCTTCTTTTTGCACATCTTCCTTTTCTCTAATTACCTCATGTTTGAGCTTTTCTAATTCTGATTTATGATGCTCTCACAGAGATTCCATGACTTTTAAAAATTTCTTTTAATTCATACCATCCCAATTAGGCGAAAATTTACATTTAATTTGTGACAGTGTGTTTCTGACATGCTTCCGTTGTTCATTGGAATGTTATTTTGATCTGTGTTCTCTTGTTCTTAATGTACCTTGAGTGGAATTCCACCAAGATCCTTTTGTGTTGCTCACTTTTAAGTGAAATGAGCTTTCCCTATGTTTTTGAGGGTGTATGGGCCAGGATAGCTGTAAGGGCGGACCCAGGAATCCCTTCAGAGGCCAGAGGAACCTAGTGATAGGGAAAAAGTTTATTGTTCCTGAGTACAAAGGGAAACAACCAATATTTATAGGTAGGGTAGGGGCCGGTCTTACAGGACCAGGTATAGGGCTTCATAGGTGTGACGAAAGGGGAAGAAATTGGAGCCGGCCAGGGGTGATAGGCTGGCTGGTTCCTGGGCACAGGAAGGCACCACCAGCTGACCAGCTGTTGCTCGGAAGAGAAGCCGGAATTGTGTCACGTTGGGGTTGGGGTGCTTTATGAGGATTCTGTTTCAACAATAGCTTTTCTTACTTTACTACTCTAGATCTTTCTCTTATGTTTTCACAAGATAATTAAACATGTAGCCTGGATCTGAGATCTGCTGACTGTTACCCTCTGCCCTTTTTGTTTGGACCTCTTTTCTTTGCCCCTTTTCCCTGCTCTTCTGAATTTGCATGAGGTTTATCAGCAGGGCTTTGTCTAGGAGACTTTGGTTTTTCAGTTTCCTAAGGCCATGCCCCCTCAACCTAGCACACCCAGGGATTCCTTCGCACTCATCCACATTTGAAGCCTGTAAAGTTTCCTCACAGGAATGCCTGATAGCAATTTGGGGGTTTTCTGGTTCTCAGGGCTATCACCGATTTCTATTTGTTACTGATTTCTGTGTGTTGTCTTTATTTCCTGTTGCAAACTTTCACATACCAGGTGGACTTTATAGCCATTCGTGGTTGGCAATGACCAATTTGTATTTGGGGGTTTGTGATGAAATTTTGTCACCTGGTTTTGTTGTACATGTTCCTGGGTGTTTTGATTTGCTATTCTGGTTGCACTATCTGTTTTTGTGGGAGAGTGGGGGTACATTCAACAACTATTGATTCTACCCTCTTCTCAGAGTCCTAATTTTATTATTCAGTTCATTTGCCCAAGAATAGAGGTCAAGTTATTGATCTAGCATAACATTCACCTTGCAGAACCTGAAATAAACCTTTGGGTCACTTATTCCAACTCCTTCATTTTATCTAATAAGGATATCTATAAGGAAGCTGAATTCCGGAGAGGGTATGTGGCTTTTCTTATGTCACAGATGTTTAGGATAAACAAAACAAGAAGCCAGTCCCCTTGACTCTCAGTTTAGTACTCTGAATGCTGAACGAATATTCTTGTTATTAGTCATTCCTAAGAGCTTAGGTTAGATTGAATTTTTAAACATCAATGGAAATTTTACATTAAATTTTTTTTATTAATTGGTGCATTGTAATCATACATCGTTGTTAGGTATAAGCTAATAAAGGCATATATGCTCACATTTCTCATTTAATCCCTTTCCCAATTCCCACCCCACTCCCTCGCCCTCCGCCCTAATGCACATGATGTACTTTCACAAATATATCAAAGTCAATCACTAAACTGAAATTTTACATTAACATTTTGATGAGTGCATTTTTTATTTTTCTAAAAATTTTATTTGTGCATTGTAATCATACATCTTGATGAAGTCCAAGATGATATAGGCATTCATGCACACAGCTCTCATTTAGCCCTCCCCCTCTCTTCCTGACCCCTTCCCCTGGTCAGCATAGTGATCAATTTTGATAAGTTTGTGTATGTACTTCATGTCCATTGAGGTGTTTCCTTCCCCCCCCCAAAAATGTCATAGATATAAATATGACACTTTGATGAGGAAGAAATTCACAGATTTTAAATTACTACATTAATAGCAGTTTTTTAATATCTTCTTGGTACTCCCATTGGATACTTCCCTGGTAGTTTTTTGTTTCTTTTTAATAAGGCAGTCACTAAAAATGAGATAAACTTTGAATGCAGATAAGATAGGAATCCACAAACCTATGTAAACCTGGCTTGAAATTCAGTTTCTGCCTAATTTTGTGATGTCATCTTTTTTCAGTGGCTGCAGTGTGAACTAAGTATGCTGTCTCACCTTTGCATTGCCCTTTAGTCAGTTCTATAAAATTTTTATACTGTGTTTATGATGATGCAGAAGATCTCTATATAGGGCTAACTAGTCAAATAAAGGATTTGAATACAAAGCTTTTTGTAGTCACAAGTTTTTTCTTACTAATAATTCAATTTTTTCCTTAGAAAAGAAGTTATTCTATATAAAAGCAGTCACAGTAAATTTTCTAGTTCTATGTAATTTTCTTTCCATACTGGTCTTCACTAGTTATAAATAACACATGAAATGACTTTCAAGGTAGAAAGCAAAAATCTATTTTGAAATGTTCTGTAAAATAAAGAGTGATTTATGGTTTCATATGATTTGGGCTGAAAGCACTCAGGCTTTGTCAGGTCATCAAAGTCCTGTCAGGGGAATCTATTATTTATTGTTCGATATGCTGGGAGTGGTGTAAGTACTTTATTTTATGTTTATCTTATGTAAGTACAATGTTAGGAAAAATCAATTCCAAATACGAATACACTTTTAAGAATATATCATGGAGAATTAATCTAAATATTATAGTTGTAAATGATGAGGTTCAACTTTAAGGATTTCGATTAAAGGATAATTTTGAAGAATGGGTGAATAATGGTCTCATTCATAGAAAATATTTTAGGTAAGCTTCTTGAAAATATTCATTTCATTTCATTTTGACTCTGATTTTAAGCTAGTTCTTCATCTGATAATGAAACATCTTCATTTTTGCTAGATAGGTTTTAGAAAATGGCAGGAAGCTGGGATCATGCATGATGGTATATGATCATGTAATATTCCATAAACTATATATTTTATAACTGCCAACTGTATAACAGAACCTCAACAGAAGGACATTATGAAGCAATCTTCTATTTCTCTTATTATAACTACTAAAAATATTAATTTTATACTTTATATTTACCTTTGTCTAATAAAATGACGTTCCATATTCATTGTTCTTGCATCAGAATTATGCATACTTCATATGATCCTATGGCAGAGCAAGGTCTTTGGTACATCTTTGCTTAGGGATTTAATCATCATAATAATATGAGATGTTTAAGTGATAACAAAAGTTTTGATGAGCTTCTATAGTATACATAAATTAAAGGACTTTTAAGATGATTTTAAGTTGTTAGATTTTTGAAGATAAGTAAATGATAAGCAGGCGATACCCCCCTCCCCCAACTGACTAATATTGTTGAAGGAAGAGGAAGGAGGACAGTTAACACATATCGAATATCAGCAACATGCCAGGAGGCGCTGTGTAAAAGTATTTCATATAATTTTGAACCCATGCCTCTCTAGACCCCTATGAGATATATTATTAGCCTCATTTTACAGTTGAAAACATTACACTGTATATTTGTGCTTGCTCGTTTTATAGTGTTTCCAGTGGCCTGCTGTGTGATTTGGCCCTGATCTAGGTTGTTTTTAACTCATGTCTGGCTTTTCCTTGTGCAAGAGGCTGTATCTGTTCCATATAAATACCTCATGAGGATGTTGTGTGAATTTGAGAAGTGATTCAGAAGTTGTTCGCTTTTTTAAGCATTGAAAGAAGTTTTAGTTTTTAATCAGGGTTTATGTGCTATTAAATCAAGTTTACAAATATTAATTTAAGCAAAATAAGCAGTCATTTTACTTTATGGAAGTTTATTCTCCATCTTGTGACTGGAGGGTTTTTTAAAAAATTTTTCTTGAAACGCTGATTTGACTATGTTGTTCTGGCTAAAATAATGTTTCAAGAATCTCTGTTGCTTAGAAGTTTAATTTATCTTCAACTACTGTTTTTATATATTGTTTTATTTATTAAGAACACAACATGAAATCTACCCTCTTAAACGTGTAAGTGTACAGTACGGTGTTCACTATAGATAAAATGTACAGCAGATCCCTAGGACTTTTACATGTTGGATAACAGTTACTTTATACCTGTTGATTAATGGCTCCCCATTTCCCTCTCCCTGAAACCCATGACAACCACTATTCCATTCTTTGATTCTATGCATTTACCTATTTTATATACTTCATATAGGTGGAATCATGCAATATTGATTCTTATGTGACTGGCTTTCTGTTTGTTTCAGCCATGTTCACAGTAGGTATGATGTGAGAACTTAACATGTCCATCCGTGGAAGAATAGATAAAGAAAATGTGGTATAGCCATATTTACTCCATACATTTTTTAAAAAAAATTAAGGCAGTACTCATCCATGTTGCAACAGAGATGAACCTCAAAAAATTTATGCGAAGTCAGAGTCCAGCCAAACCACTTGTTTTTGTTTTGTTTTGTTTTTTGGTACTGCGGATGGAACCCAGGGGCATTCTACCTCTAAGCTACACCACCAGCCCTATTTCAGTTTTTGAAACAGGGTGTCACTAAGTTTCTGAGAGCCTTACTAAGGAGCTGACGCTGGTTTTGAACCTGCGATCCTCCTGTCTCAGCCTCCCATGTACTGGGATTACAGATGTGTGCCACCATGACTGGCTCAACCACTTTTTTTTAAAGCATCACCTTTTGGTTCTCCTTTCCTTTCCTTTTTGCCCAGAATGCTCTCTCTTTTTCTCTTTTGATTCTATAACAGTTTGAAATAGACTTAATATTTTAATCTTTTTAAATTCTCGGTCTTTAGACTCTGAGTTTGGTTAGTCCAGAAATTGTCTTAGTCTTTTTTTCTATCCTTCCTTTTTTTTCTGTCCTTTCCCCATTTTTTTCTCCTTTTCTTTAGCAGATCGCTTTAGAGAATTTACTACCTGCCTCCTCTGTTCAAGGAACTCTGGTTATTGTATGGGAGGAAAGAAACGTGATAACTTGGCCAGGAAGACATTGCTAACTGTATTCTTATTTGCTATTTTAGTAATTCTGAGCATGAAGATAATATGTCCTTGCCACTTAACATTGGAACAACCTATTTATTTCACCAACATGTCGTGAAGTATGAAGTATGAAGGATAACCACAAATGATATAGTCATTTTGGTTTTATGTAATGTGGGCTCGCATCATAATCGGTATTGAAATTCATTCTTGGCTTTGCTTTGTCAGCAGAGGCTTGACTTCTCACAGGGTTGATTGCAGGCATGAAAATAACCACAGACATACATATGTGCCTAACCAAAGTAAGAGCTATTTTGGGCCACATGAGAGTAATATTATTGTCCACCATTGAAGTTGGCATCTGGTAAAAATAGATGTGTGTTTGAAGTAGTGTTAGATGAAAGTGTAGTGCTTCTAAAATATATTTTTGAAGGATAGTAAGAATAGACAGTGTTCATAGGGAAATTACACCTGATGATAACTAAACAGTGCTATGAGGTAGATGGTAATGTTCCCATTAATGAAGAAACAAAAGCTCAGAGAAGTTACTTTTCTGAGATTGCACAGCTAGTTAACCAACCAGACAAATTCGAGGCTAAGACAAATTTGAGGCTAGGTCTATCTGATTGAGACCATGCCTATTTCCCTGTGATGCCAGTATTTATCTTAAATACTCATTCTCAAATTTATGCCCAAGCTAGGGGTGGTAATTTGAATTTGGATACTGAATTACTTGGTATTTGGCAACCTGTCCATACCCATTTCCTTACATGGATAATACTGCCTGCCTTCCCAAGATCATAATGAAAAAATAAATGAGATGATATATGTTAAAATATGGTGAGAGTCATGAAACCCTATACTATTTTTAAAAATAATTTTATCAGCACATTGCAAATATGCATCATAATGAGGTTCAGTGTGATACAAAATATGTGCACACAGCTTTTGGTGTATTTCCTTCCACTTGCCATCCTGTACATGCTAGTGAACTTGGTAATAATACTTTCATATATTCCATTGTAATATTTGAAGTGTTTTCTTCCTTTTCCCCCTTCTTTTTTCCCTTCCCTACTCCTCTTCCACTACATGTGTCTCTCCTCATTTATCTGAAGTCCCTTTTGTTTTCCATTTTCTCTCTAGTTTCCATATATGAGAAATATATACAACCCTTTACCTTCTGAGACTGGCTGATCTCACTTAATATTCTCTAGTTGCATCCATTTCTTACAAATGCCATAATTTTGTTCTTCTTTATGGCCAAGTAGAATTTCATTGTTTGTATATGCCACATTTTCTTTATCCACTTATCTGTTGACAGACACCTGGGTTGGTTCCATAATGTGACTATTGTGAATTATGCTGCCTTAAACATGGAATGCATGTATCACTATAGTATTGTGACTTTAGTTCTTAGGAAAGATACTGAGGTGTGGTATAGCTGAGTCATGATGGTTCTGATCTGCATAGTGATTGTATCAATTTACAATTCCACCAACAGGCAAAAGCAAATCACAACTATATTGAGATCCCATCTAACTCCAGTTAGAATAATAGTCATCAAGAGTACAAACAATAATAAATGCTGGCAAGGGTGTGGGGAAATAGGAACTCCTGAATTCTCTAATGTTAGGTGGCATTATTAATGCTTTCATTATTACATCTCAGGGTATTCACTTTTTTTTTTTTTTTTGCGGTACTGGGGATTGAACTCAGGGGCATTCTACCTCCGAGCTATACCCCCAGCCCTATTTTTTATTCTTTATTTTGAAACCGAGTCTCACTAAGTTGCGGAGTGCCTCACTAGGTAGCTGAGGCTGGCCGCGAACCCGGATCCTCCGGTCTCAGCCTCCCGAATGCTGGGATTACAAGCG
>PVLC010003288.1:0-99593 GCA_004027655.1 Graphiurus murinus | reverse complement strand
TATTTTATTTTTTGGGGTGCTATTGTGAGTGGGATTGCCTTCTGGATTTCTTTTCCGATTGATTTGTCGTTGGCATATAAAAAGGCTTCTGATTTTTTAAGATTGATTTTGTATCCGGACACCTTACTGAATTTGTTGATCAGTTCTATAAGTTTTTTGGTTGAGTTTGTTGGGTCTTCTAAATATAGTATCATGTCATATGCAAAAAGGGATAGTTTTAGTTCTTCTTTCCCTATTTTTACCCCTTTGATTTCCTTCTCTTGTCTTATTGCTCTGGCTAGAGTCTCGAGTACTATATTAAACAGAAGAGGTGATAATGGACATCCTTGCCTTGTTCCTGTCTTTAGTGGGAACTCTTGCAGTCTCTCCATTTAATATGATGCTGGCTGTAGGCTTATTGTATATTGCCTCTATGATTGTTCCTTCTATTCCGATTCTCTGTAGTGCTTTTAGCATGAATGGGTGTTGGATCTTGTCAAAGGCTTTTTCAGCATCAATTGAGATGATCATGTGATTTTTGTCTTGGAGTCTGTTTATGTGGTGAATTACGTGTATTGTTTTTCCCGGGTTGCTGAAGGGCGCAGGCTGGTGATAGTCTGGCTAGATGACAGGTAGCTGGTTGGGAAGGGCTAGCAGGGGGGATGGTGGGCCGCCACTTCACGGCCCACCGGCTCCCGCTGACTCGTCCTGCCCCTCCCGGACTCAGCTCCTCTGCTCCCACCTCAGGCCCAGGCCTCCGCCAAGAAGCTGCGTCCCACTTCAGGCTCTGGGCGGTCACAGTTCCGTGCTGAGGCGATGCGCTGGGACAGACTCCAGTCCCGCGGGTGCCCACGCTGAATGCCCCACGGTTCTGGTCTCCGCCTGGGTGCGGCGCAGGGTGCCAGGGGTGCTGTGTCCCGGGGCCCGCCGTTCCCAGCGTCTGGGTGGCCCCCAAGGCTCCTGGTCCTGCCCTTCCACAGCCTACCTCCTCGGCGCAGAGCCCGGCTGCTGCCTGCCCCGGCAGAGCCGGGCCGGCGGGGGTCCGAGCGGAGCGCGGAGCGTGGAGCGCGGATCGCTGCACTATGGCGTCTTTTCTTGTCCCCGCTCTGCTTTCTTGATCTTCTTTATTTGTTTGTGGTTCAAATTTCGCTTTTTTCCTTCTGTTGAAAATATCTTTTTATGGTAAATTTAGATCCAAATCAAGGCGTTTGTGAAAAGACGGTTCACTCAGTCGCCATCTTGGATCTTCTCCCTCAAATAGAGTTTTGATCGAAGAAAGCTACACTTGCACCATTCTGTCTTTCATGAGAACAAATAAAGACATAAAGACATTAGCTTTGATGAAAGTTTTATTTTTCTAGATAAAGAGATATAGATTAGCGAAAGTAGAATTATTCATTTCCCCTTGTGTTCAGGTCTCTGTGTGATGTAGCTTTTTTTTCCTTACAAGGAGAAGGGAAATGATATGTGTGCCAATATGTGTGTGTACATGGGACTTGCCATTAGCATCTTTCTCCCCTAAGAATGGAAAGCTATTTAAAACAGCAAATACCCAAGTGGGATATTTATATGGAATAAATATGTGGAAAATGTTAAGCAAACCTGTGTGCCTGTTGATAACAAGGGTCCAGGAAAAGTAATTGAATTGTTATGGATATGGAATTTGATGTTGACGGGGAGGGGGGCGGAGATGAGAGAGATATCTTGAACTCATTATTTTATACACCTAAAAAATTAAGAGAAGAATCCACTGGATTTGACAACTTGAGTGTTTAATCTCCCAGCCCTTTAGGTAGAATGCCAGAAAGGCCATTTTTGCTGGGTGTGGTAGATGGGATGGGAGAATGAATGGCGGGGATAAAGAAGGATTTACTTGTACTTGCCTCACCTCACATCCTTGATGTTTGAAGGTTAGGTCAAGTGATATTGACCAAGAAGCTGGCCTGTCTTAAATATGTCACAGATTGTCAGCAAAGGTGATTCGCCATCTAGAGTGATCTAGAGTATTTATTTTTTTTATTCTTTCGTTTGCTTGATGTAGTTTTCATAGTGGGCTAGTCATCCTTTGCTCACTGTAACCAAAATACCTGACAAGCACAAATGAGTGTAGGAAATATTTATTTTTGGCTCCTGGTTTCAGGGATTCAGTGCACAGTCAGGGCCTCTCTTGCTCTGGGCCTGAGTATCATGGTGGAAGGGAACAGCAGAGGGAAAATTTTTGCTTAGTGGCATTTAGGAAGCAGGGAGAAAGGGAAGAGGGACCAGGGACAGATATAGTCACAAGGCCATGTCCCTAGTGACTTAGTACCTCCAGCCATGTTTCACCTGCCTATTTATACTTTCCAACCAGTAATCCCTTCAGATTATTAATCCATCAATTGGATTAATCCATGATGAGGTTGGAGCCCTCCTGATCTAGGAGCTTTCTAAAAGCCCCATCTTTGGACACTGCTGCATTCTCAGACACATGAGCTGTGGGGGGACATTTAAAATTCAAATCATAAGGGGGAGAATCCTTTCCCACTTTTCTCTGTCACCTGATTAGGCTGGTGTAACCCCCTCAAATAATCCTCTGGGCATTCTTGTTTAATATTCACCTTGGTTCTACTTCATGCCCTGCCTGCAGATCCAACCTTATCTCACCCCCTCAACTTATGGCTTTAGTACCCATGGGTCTTTGGTGGTCCTTGGGGAATTGGCTATCAAAACGACAGCCCAAGGCTGATGAAGGCTGTCTGGTCTTAACGGGTTATCAATGCCACAGCACCATTGACTTGGGGTTGCTTAACTGCATTATAATGTTAATTTACTTGGAGTGTCAAGGTTGAATGATGTTTTAACAGGTAATGCTAATAGAACCTAACATTGTTATTTCAATTTCATTATTTTCATTAACTGCTGGTTGCCAGGAGGTTCTGCAGTTTCTCATTGTTTTACCCCATATTCTTTCTGCACATAACGCTGGTGCATTACTACTAATAGTTAATTCGAGTTTCCAGAACCATTGACATAACACAGATTTTACTGGATGAATGGGATTTGTTCTCTGTGATTGACTAGCATAGAATTCAGGAAAGTACATGGTCATTAGCAGGGCTGGAGTCAGAGACATGGTGAATAAGAAAGGTGTTCAACTGAGGAATTACAAGCTAATGTAAGGTCCCTGTGCTTTCTGAAGGAGACCAGTCTTTGTTGATACTAATTACAGAGTGAATGGAAACTTTAACACAGAGAAGCTCCCATGTGGTCTTATATTTGCTGTTAAAGGTAAAGTGAGTAATCTTAAAAAAAAAAAAAAAAAAAAAAAAAAGAAAAGAAAAATTATTTTTTTCCAGCCTTCCTTTCGAAGATAGGTCTTTTTAATAAATCCCCACATCTAGGAGATCTGAAATTGGTGTTCTCCTTTAGTGATGGGACAGACAAGTACAGAAGATGATCTCACAGCAAGATCCCTAGGCAGTTGGCCAGTCTTCCCTTCAGAAAAAGAGAAGGGCTATCCTGGACCTCGTATACTTTTCTTGGTGTCAGAGGTTTGTGCTGTTGGGAATAATTTTAACTCCTTCTAATTCAGTTGTAACTCCATCCCATAATGTCCTCTTCTGATTTTTTTTTTTTATAAGAAGGTGAGAATTCTACTCTTAAAATATTCATAAAGAACTAAATGTAAAGCAGGCCGAATTCATATACAAAGGAATTGTATTTGAAAATATTATTTCTTTTTAAAAGACAAGCATGCAGATCGCCCTTTGGCCTTCCTCCCTCAGGATAATGGTTATAACATCACTCTCCTGCATTCTCTTAGGGAGGCAAATAGCTCAAAAATAATGGTAATGGGATGCAATTCCCCTGGGCACCAGAGGAGAGTGCCATTTGTAGAAGAGCTTAGCCCTGCAAGAGCAGGAGACAAAGCTGGTGTGCTGGGCAGAAGGATGAACAGATCAGGACAGAGAGAAGCAGAAGGTGTAGCCCACATCTCAGACCTGCTAGGATTGTTCCAAAGACCCTTTCTCATGCTTTAAGACTGTTTCCCTTCTCCTTCCAATGTTTGGAGTTCTCTCCCGGGCATGGAATCCCAGGAAAGCTCATCAGAAACATAAATAAGAAGCAAGGTTCACACCATGCTCTTGAGGCCCGTGTCTGCTTTTCATTGGCTTTTATGTTTGCTTTCCATTTGGCCTACTTGGTTCTCTTTATATTCTGGGCACGTAGAATAATGCATATTTTTGTAGTGGGCCTGTTCTATCTATATTTGAGTTTGCAGGAGGGCATGCCATTTAGAAAAGTTCCACTTAGAGTGACGGGAAAGAAGACGACTTTGTGTTTGAAGTAGTCGCCTTGTTTCCATGCCATTTAAAAGATGGATGTTCACTAGCATGTGTCCCTTCTAGGCTAAGAATCCAGTCTAGCTGGAGAAGATGAATGGATCGGAGAGGCTGCTTAATACATTATCTTTGTTTTGTTGCTGGCTAGCAAGGGAGAAGCGTTATGATGGCCAATAGGTTGTCCTGCTCTTGTTTTTATGTTGATGTAAAGTCTCCAATATGCTGAACACTAAAAATTTCCTGTGGTACTTTAACTCCTGCAGGAAACCAAAAATAGAAATGAGAAAATGAGCGGAACATAACTTAGCATTCTCCAGCCCTTTTTCCTCATTCCTGAATAAATCAGAAATCTCTTTTTCTGGTACTCTTAAAACATAAAGATTTCTAGTGTCTTGTTCTTGCCCTTGGATAGGATTCTCTGGGGGGCTAAGAATAGCATGTTTGTGGCTCCATTGCTAAAGCTTTCTCTCAGAGGCCAGCTTAGCTAGGAGTTAGAGACTTGAAAACAGCCCTGGTTTGCAAGAGGGAATTCTCTTATGAGGACAAGACTTTGAATTATGATCATTTATATCTGGTTAGATAAAAAGGGCAGCAGGACTTTAAGCTCATCTCTCTTGCTTTTCGAAGCTGTAGAAAAAACAAATTGCTGACAGTTGGAACCACGGTGATAGCCAAGTGATCGCATGACTATTGTGCTTTCAAAGCAAGTTAAAGTTTAGGAAAATATTTTACAAGATTATGAGAGTGTTAGGAACATTTTAAACACTCGTCTAATCTCCTTGCCCAAGACATGCTATATGTACAAATTAGGAGGAGAATATATATCATGTAGAATGTGATCTTTTGAAAGTAACAGGAACAGTACTTAGGAGCCTGAGACAAGAGGATCACAGGTTCGAAGCCAGCCTCAGCAACTTAGGCTCTCAGCAACTTAGACCCTGTTTCCAAATAAAATATAAAATAGGTCTGGGAGTATAGCCAAGAGGTAGAATGCCCCTGGGTTCCATCCCCAGTACCAAAAAAAAAAAAAAAAAAAAACCAAAAAAAAAAAAAAACCAGGAAAGCCAACTTAAAGATGGCAAAGAGGCTATATCAGCCCATGTAACCTTGGGAGGTATTTGCTCCAGAGTGGTTAGGACTCTGGCTTTATTGCTCATGACCCTCTTGTCTCTGTCCTTGGGTTTTGGCATCCTTCTGAGTCTAGCTCACTTCATGGAGTTGTTCTGGGTCTCCTGTCCACGCAGAGCTCTGTCCAGACAGGTGAACCTGTTTCTTCAATCCTTGGAAGGGTCTGCGATTTATTCTTTTGTTGTTGTTGTTGTTCTTTTGTGGCACTGGGGATTGAACCCAGGCAATTCTACCTCCAAGCTATTCCCCTAGCCCCATTTTTAACTTTTATTTTGAAACAGGGTCTCACTAGGTTAATGAGAGTTTCACTACTTGCTGAGGCTATCCTCGAACCTACAATCCTCCTGTCTCAGCCTTCTAGGTACTGGGATTACAGGCATATGCCACCACACCTGGCTCTGAGATTTATTCTGATTGGTCCACTGGGCTGGTTTATGCTAGGTCACACACTCACCCCTGGAGGCGAAGATGGAGTGAACATTCCAAGAATCTCAAATGTAAACTGGAAATGTCCAAGGGGGCTGAGTGGAGGCTTGAGAGGCTTAGCGACATGTGTCCAGAAGGGCACACCGAGACTGAGCTTCTTCTGAGTGTCATAGATCAAGGAAATGGGTTTTGTGTTCACTGCCTTCCCATTAGGACATCTATCTCTTCTTTCTCCTCCCTCCCTCCTTTCCTTCCTTCCTGTCTCTTTATCTTTCTTCCTCCCTTTCTCTCTCTCTCTCTGTTCTAGGACTGAACCCAGGGGCATTCTACCTCTGAGGTACACCCCCCAGCCCTGTTTTATTTTTTATTTTGAAACAAAGTCTCACTAAGTTGCTGAGGCTGGCTATGAACCTACAATCCTCCTATCTCAGTTTCCCAAGTACTGGGATTACAGGTGTGTGCCCCCATGCCAGCTCCATTAGGACCTATTTCTGATGGTTGTTGACACTATTATCTATTCAATTCTTCAGTATGCCGGAGAAGCCAATGCCTTATTTTATTCTAGAGTACACTACAGTATCTTTTTTTTTTTTTTAAAATTTCTACCTTAACACTCTTGGTGCAATTCAATCCTATTTTTTCTTATTTAATAGTCACTGAAAAGAAAGAACAGCTGGCCTAACCCTTCTGTTTGATATCCCTACATCTGTTTTCAGCGTTTTACTATCATTTTTATTAGCTTTGCCTCCTCATGTCACGGAAAAGTAAATGCCCTTGTTTACTGTGGTCTCCTGCTTACTGATTCAAGGCAGAATTAACTGACTTATCCAAGGTCATACTCTGAGTTACATGAAAGAGCTGATATAGAATGGCCAGAGTTTCTAAGTTGTAAAAGTTAGCAAACTGCAGCCCAGGGACCAAATCTGGCCTGTTGCCTATTTTTGTAAATAAAGTTTTATTGAAACACACCCGGCCACATTTGTTCATTTATATAGGTCTCCGACTGCTTCCACTGCAGTAGCTGATTTGATGCCCTGTGGCAGGACAAGCCTACACTATTTACAATGTTGCCCTTTACAGGAAAAGTTTACTGACCCACAGATTGAATGAGCTCCATTCTTCACTTGAAAAACGGTGAACAATTTTACAGTTAGATATTACTCTCTTTCTGGGCCTTTCTGGTTAAAGGTTGTCTTTCAGAGTGATCAAAGACTGATGGAGTTGGAAACAACGTGAGAAGATTCATGTAATCCTGCTCTTCACTGCCAGGCAAGAGATTGAGGCTCAGAGATGACAGGTGATTTACTCTTGATTTCATGAGACCAGAGCATATTTCCTGCACCTGGGCTTTGTGGATTGGAAGATGGCCTGAACGTACTGCTACCTAGTAAAGGCAGGAGGTCTGAAATATTTTGGGGAGAGTTTTGAGAGGATCATCAAAGCTCTGCCATTTATGAATTTGGGCAAGTTACTTAATATAAATGTCCCCAATTTTCCATCTTTAGAATGAAAATAACAGTAGCATATGGCCCTTGGATTATATCTATGAGTGAGCCATTCAGTGTAAAAGACAGAGGAGTATCTCAATGCTAGTTACTGTTGTCCATGTCATTATCATCATTATCAAAATGACCAGCAGTAGCAGCAGAGTACATTAGTATCCATCTTGCTTTTTCCCCCCTATTGGTCTTAGAAGAAAAGATCCTCCCACCCTCTCCAAGGCTAACTGGGAATTGGACCATTCCTTCTCAAGGACTTTCTTCTGTCCATTACCTCTTCTGTCCTGTATCTTCTATTGCTTCTCGTTCATGGTTCCTTCCAATGGTCAACAGAATATTCACATCTTAAATACTGTAATAAAGACGCTGCCCTTAGGTGGGATTCCCAGCGCCGATTTAATCTTGAGGTAGTATCACACTTCTCCCCCTGTCTTCTTGCCTGCGTGGTTCACATTTCACTGTCTTTACTCCTTCAAGTTCCATTCCAAATTGAACTCTTCTGAAACTGCCCTAGCTGGAATCACAGACAAATCTGTGGGACTGTAGTCTTCATCTGTCCCCATGTTAAGTAGCATCAAAATTCTTGATATCACACTTTATAGGGAGACTCCTTTTCCCTCGATATTGAACCATGTTTCTATTTTACTTTTTTCCTGCCTCCCGATAAGTCTTTCTTTAAAATTATTCCTTCTCTGCCTGTCTCATATATAGTATGTTTCTCAGGATCCATACTTGACACTTTCCTTAGCATTCTTATATTTTTGCATGTCTTTAGTGATTGTCTGCCTAGCTGATGGATATCTCTATCTGGATGTAGCAGCAGAATTTATACCTCCAAACTCTCCTCCTAAATTCCTCCCCTATTTGACTCATCTCCTCCTCTTCATTTGCATGATGTTCTAGCACCTAACATACGCTAAACATTTGTTATCAACCATGTTCTGTGCTGAGAGCTTAACAAGATACCACTTTAAACATTTTTAAATTAACAAAAATCTGCAAAGACATCCAGATAAGCAAGACTCAAATCACAAAGAATATCACCAATATCTTAGGAAATTTCTTAGTGTTACTAATCCTCTATCCAATGATAATCATTATTATGTCAGACTCACATAGTATGTACTCCTTGGTGTCTGGCTTCTTTCTTCAATGTTATATTTGGAAGGTTGTCCATCTTTTTGTGTGTGGTTGTTTAAAGCTCATGCTTATCACTATATAGGAATATACTACAATTTATGTTTTTTCTTTTTGCTGGAAACTTGTTTTTTCACCATCTTTTATTATCACAAATAAGACTATTATGAAATTCTCAAATATATTATCTAGTTCCCATATATACACATTTCTTTTGGGTGTATTCCTAAAAGTTAAAACTGTTAGGCAAGAAGTTATAGAATATATCTGATACTACCAGATATTGACAATTGCCAAAACCTGTGCTATCCAGTTTATATTCCCACTACCAACATACGAGTCTTTTTCGTGAAGCATGTATTATAAGCATAAGTTTGTTTAAACAGTTCTGTGCCATAATTACTATTTTATTTTCATTTTAAATTCGAATAAAATCTGAGTCTTAGACAAGATAAATGGCCAAGGTCATGTACTATTGATTGATCCTCTGAGCTAGTCTGACCCCAGAGCCCGTGTAATTTTAACCGCTATCCTTTCCTCCTCCTCCTCTAGGTTAAGGATGTCATCGTATACAAATGATCCTCTACTTTGTAATTTCTGAAGTTCATTTAGATAAAGCTTAAAGCCCACTGATGCCAGCCCCAGTGTGTGTCAGTTCCTACTGTGGCTGACAGACGGTGCTGACAGTAGTTTGAGACTTGGCACCTTGGGCTCTTGAACAAATGAACTCAGGTGAAGCTTCTTAGAACTAGTTTTTATTTTGGTCTGAGCTAGCCTGAGAGGAGAAATGTTTGCATCATTCCTTTCTCCCACCCGGTTGGGTTCCAAATCACATTAGAATATGCATCCCCCTTTATTCTCTCCTTCCTCCATGTTCCGTTCTCTTCCTGTCTCATTAGCACTCATCACAGGCGGGTATTTACAAACCTGCATGACTCTGGACTGCTCTGCGCTCTGCAGGGCAGGGACTGGGTCATACTCGTTCGTTCTTTGTCCTGGGAGTCTGACACAGTGCCTGGTACAAAGAAGGTGATCACGTTGGGGAGCTAGGTAAAATCCTCCTAACAGGAGCCAAAAAAAAAAAAAAAATACAAAATGACTATTCTTTTTGGAGTCACATAGCTCAACAGGCATTTTCTCTGAGTAGCCTGGTCTCTCATGACCTACTGGAGAACAGGGCTCATGACGACAGGGGCTCCAGCCCAAGGGCGAGCCTCATCCGCGCATTCCTTCTCCCCTCTTCTGAAAGATAAGAGAGAGATGCTCCAAGCTCCAAGATCATTTTTTATAAGAAAAATGAGTGGTTGCCACTAGCAGTGGTGGGGCAGACTATGTTGCCTACTTACCCTGATTCAAATGGAATGGTTGGTAATTAATAATTAGGAATGGGATTAGGACAGTCTGAGATTAGATAGCAGAACCGCCAAGGGCAACTCTGTCCCTTTTTTGAGAAATGAAGAGATCCCTGGTTATTGGACCATCAGTAGGGCCAGGAGGTTGTTCTTAATCACATAGTTTTATACACTTGGATAAAGATGGAGAAGAACATTCAGCACAGTAGCATTTAAATATTTTCTCTTCCTGAGCTCCTTGCCCTTCCTCCTTCCCATAGTTAGAACTTCTCAAAGTTATTGCTGATCTTCTCTCTCACTCTAGCAGATCGCTGTGTTGGGTCACTGCCTGTATATGTGATCTTGGGCAAACGACTTAATCTCTCTAACCTTCCGATTTCTCATCTACAAAGTGAATTCACCTCATTGGGTTGTAATGTGGATTAAATGTGTGTGTCTTTGTGTGTGTGTGCATGTGTGTGCGTGTGTGTACGTATCCCTTTAGAATAGCACTAGTGCGTGTTAACTACACTTGGTAAATATTGACTTTTTTCTATCACACCAGATACAGCTATTTTATGATGCTATCTGGAGAATAAACAGCATTTCTACAGTAACCATGAACAAATTCATTTATTATTATGTTTCATGTTGGAGTAGCTTTTATTACTAGGGTGAAAAATGGCCAAATGTAAATGAACTTCTATCCAAACTATTTTTCTCACCAGTTTTATTGTATATTTTCTGTGCTCCTTCGGTAATAGAATCCTATACTCCCTGCCCATGTTGTAATAATGCCTTATATTTGAATTGCACCTTAAAGTTTATAAGCTCCTTTTACTTACACAATCTCATTTGAATCTCTGAGAAATCCTTGCAAGATGGACGGGGCTTTTGAAATATTCATTCCTGTGTTATTTAAGGGATAAGAAAGCTTGGCTTCCTGTGGTGAAAGGAGCTTTGCAAGGTCTCAAGTCAGGTGGATAACAGAGCTGGGACACCATTCTTCTTGTCCCAGTAGTTTATACTCACTGTCAGGTTCCCCACGTTTGTGCATGAAAATGCATACACAGGAGATTGGTAAGCAGCGGCTGCATAGCATACATGCCCATTGGTAATGTCCGTGTACACATGCTAGCTTCTACCCAACCACACAACTTAGGTATCAAAACCCCTCAAAGTAGGAGAACTCAACAGCCGAGGAAGGACATCATTTTAAAGTGGGCAAGAGAAATCTTAAAGGAGTCTACGAAACTTTTTGAAATTTTACCCCCACTAAAGTAACTTTAACAGCATTATAGCATTGATTCAAAGGACTGTGTCATTGGATTTATACAATTTTAGGGGGTAACAAGATAATTCCAGGATCTCCGTTTCCACTGGTGACAAAAAAATAGTTTGGTGGATTTCTGTGTGTTTATTTTTGCAGGTACTGGCATACCACGTCACAGGGTGATTTCCTTACTGGGCCTGCTCTGTCATCCGAATGTTGAATGCTGTTCTGATTTTATGACTCAGAATTATTGATTTCTGCCTTCCTGGGACCCACATCTGACAGTCCATCTTAGATGCCTCTGAGCTGTCTTCCTCGGCTCAGACACAGCTAGGATGCAGTGCCGAGAATCCAGTTTATCTTCCCTTAGCTCGCCCAAGGCTTCCTATAAGGCCCCTCTTCCTTTTCTGCAATTTCCCTCATCTCCTGTCTTAATTCCCAAATCCCAGGACATCTTTCTTAATTTTCCTTTAAGGGACTGACTTGGCATATTCTAGAATCAAAACCTTTACTGTTTCAGAATTAAAGCGTGAGAACCAAAATTTTCCATGAGATTTCATTCATTTGTTAAGCAAATATGCATGAAGTTTCTCTATATCCTATCATGGGTCCTCAGAAAAATTCCCTTGGAAAGCCTGGAACTCTGATTCATCCCAATTCTATGCCTTTCTCATGGGAAGCCCGTGGAAATTGTGGCGTGAGTAAAGCAGAGCTGCGGTTATTGTCTTTAATTCAGATGCCCTGGGTTGTTCTATGGTTTCACCACCCCTCTCCATACCTGGCCAGGGCTGTGCACCTGTGCCACAGAAAGTCTCCTGATGGAACTATGCTTTCAGTTGAAAATGCCTGCTAGCTGTTTGGATAGTGTCCTGTCAGAATGTAAGGGGAGCTGAGACAAGAGGGATCACAGGTTCGAGGCCAGTCTCAGCAACTTAGCAAGACTCTATTCCAAAATAAAAACTGAAATAGGGCTGAGAGCGGAACTTGGAGGTAGAATGTCCCTGGGGCTTAATCCCCAGTGCCAAAAAGAGGGGAGGAACCTAACCTGTTGTATTACCAACCCACTGAGTTGATAAGCACAGAGGGCTCATGAACTCTGACCAGGGGAAAGAAGCAGAAGGCCCATTTCCCATTTCCCCCAGTTCCGCAGTAGTGTGGTAGGTGCTGGGCTGTGCAGCCCCAGTGTCTGCTTCAGGGCCAGACATTCGTTTCCTAGGCTGCAGCTGCGTGCACACTGAGGTTCCACACCTCTCATCCACTGCCCCGAATCACCCTAATTGCTCAGTGCCTTTGGGAACCCCTTTGCCCAAGGTCGTGGTTCCTCCCAAGGAGGAAAGGGTAGGCAACACCCAATGATTCCATCTTTTGCACACAGATGCTCAGCCCCTTGCTTCAACTCAGTGCAGCTCTTTGAGGGCTTTGGGGCTCCTGAACACTCAGGGATCCAGAGACCTCTGCTGAGAGCGGTCTCATTTCAGCCCTTCCCTCTGCCCAGTCCTGCTTCCTCCCTTCCTCCTGGGCGCATTCCCAGAGCACTCCCAATAAACCTCTTGCACACAAATCTTAGCATCTCAGAGCCGGTTTCCCAGGTAACTCAACCTCCGACAAAGAGTCTGATGATCCGTGCAGTGGGTTGGCTAAAAACTGAGTGCACAGTCCCTGTGCCCCCCGCCCATCACCAGGCAAACCACACCGGTCCAGGTGTGCTCTCTTACAATTCCACATTTGGCAACGAGATGAAGCGGTTCTTTGGACATCTGGATGTCTCTCCGTATGGAACTTCATAAGGACTACTGCAAATACACAATTCTTCAAATCTCAGTTATCCATTATGCTCAAGAAGAAACAAAAAATGGTTTAGCCTAAATGACCCTAAATATCTGATCTCTAGTCATTGTCCTCGGTATTGGGGTTGGACATAGAATAGCAAACAGAAAGGATAAGAGCTGAGTTCTGGTGGCCACAAGAGGCAGTTTAGTAAGTAATGTCAATAAGGACTAAAATCACTGTGGCTGGGCAACTCTACTGTCCCGTGAGGATGCATAAGAAAAGTAGCTAAGCTGGAGGTGAGGAGGACTTAGAGAACGCTTTCCTAGAAATGCTAAGAGCTAGGGCTGGGGCTGGTGAGTGAATTCTGGGAGGTTGAACAGGAAGTGCACGTTTTATGGAAAGGTTTGGAAGAGAGGGCACGGTGGGGTGGGGGTTGAGTAAGAATCATTCAGGGTTCTTGGAATGGAACTTGATAAGAACTGCTGTGCAAATTCCTTAAAGCCTAGTTATCACTTAGTTATGCTCCAAAAGAAATAGAGACTGGGTTCCCATGCAGGGCGTGAGGTGGGGAGAGGTGAGAGCAGAGGCCAGGTCCTGCAGAGCTTTGCAAAGTACATGAAGAGAAATTGACCCGTATCCTCAGAGCGAGGGAGAGGCATCAGTGGATTCGAGGATCTGACCATGTCTGCCTGACTTGGGAGCTTAATATTTAAGTGGAATCATAGTCATTTATAATGTAGATTAGTAGAGTCATATTAACTGAAAAAAATAAATAAGGAAATCAGAGCCCCCAAGCCATCAAAATAAGAGGTCATACTCTTCAATGAGTGTTGGCTGTGAGAGACTGAATTTTAAGGACAGAGGTGGATTTCCAAAATTCCAAGGACAGGAAAGAGAGAAAGAGACAGGTAAAGATAGGCATGCCAGCCAGGAGCTCTGAAGCAGCCTTTCTGCGTGTGACTCTCTGTGTTTTCTGCTCTCTGGGCATTCATCTTTATCTCTCTCCTTTTCCATATCACTTTCTCTCCTCCTAACTCCATGTCTCCATTTCTTTCTTACTGACTTTCTGCCTCTTTAGGCAAAGCAAGCACTAAACACGTGTCAGTTGCAGAGATTCCACTAAAGGAAAGTTCCCCCAGCCCGGTCATAGCCACAGTGCATCCCCTCTGGATCACTGATAATCCCTGGCTCAAGGTAGCCCAGCGTTCATTGAAAGCTCTGTTCATCCATAGACGGTTGAAAGACTGAATAGAAAGCATAAATATTTCTCTGTGATTTTATTCATGTCTAAGCTTTCCTAATTGGAAACTGATTATATATTTCCCCTGAGTAAATATTTGATCTTAAACCCAGCAGATGTGCTGGCATCAGTATTTCCCAGAGAAAAGGGTTTCCTTAACCCAGATCGGCTGTGGATGCCTCAACCCAAACCTCACCGCTGCATCCCGTTTTCTCCTGCAGAAACTCATTTCTTGCAGATTGCTAAATTGTGGGGGAGTCAACAAAGGCAGATATTGATCTGTTAGAGAAAAATGAAAGAAAATGACCAGAACAAATAAACTTTGGGAAACCAAATCATGGAAATCATTTGTCCCCATCAAAATCCCTGCTCTGTTCAATGGTTCTTTATGAAAATTAAAAAAAAAAAAAAAAAAAAAAAGAAGAAAGGAAGAACATTGACTGATAGAGTTGTGAAGGTTTGGGGTTTGTTTTTATATGAAGATAATATTGGAGCCGCCGCTTTCTGATGTTTATGCGTGCTTGTTTTTTTTTTTTTTTTCTCAACTCTGTTCTATTTGAAGTAAGATGTTTGCTTCGCTCTGGCAATTTGGGTTGCCTAATTGATGTAGCCAGGGAAGAGGCCTCTCCTGGTCCCTCTGTCACTCTTCTGCACTCTGAAATGTCTCTAATCCCTGTAACGATTATCTTCCCTGCGTGCAGGCACATCTTAGGTGGAGAGCAGCGGAGCGGCTGAGGACCTGGAGTGGAGTCCTAGCCAGAGCGTTCCGGGCATGATGTCATTTGAACAGACACCTCTTGATTAAGCCGGACTGCTCAGTGCTATGCCACTCCACATTCAGTAAAGTCCACTCCAACATTTTTTTTTTTGTGGAACTGGGGATTGAACCCCGAGTCTCTGAGCTATACACTCAACTGTATTTCTTATTTTGAAACAGGGTTTCATTAAGTTGCAGAGGGCCTCACAAAGTAATTGAGGCTGGCCACGAACCTGCAATCCTCCTGTTTCAGGCTCCCAGGTACTGGGATTACAAGTGTGTGCCACCACATCCAGCTCAACACTTTTTGTGTAAAGAGTCCCTTCCCAGCAGTGTGACTTCCTTGGAAAGGGTGTGGAGAGACGGCCAGGCTCTGGCTTCTCGTCTCTCTTGTGGGACATGGGCCAGTCCCCATGACCTCCCAGGTCCTCGGCTGTGGACCAAGGTCAGGTGGAATGGTCATAATATCTTTTTTGATAAGCCTAATGAATGCATTTGGGGATTTAGCCCCCCACACCCCTAAAAATGTTTCCTCCTTTAAGTTCAGTTCTCCTGCTAGAGATGAGAGAAGAAATTATGTTCATGAAATTGGTGTTTCTTGCTGATTTTTTTTTTTTTTTTTTTTTTTTTTGCGGTACTGGGGATTGAACTCAGGGTCGTTCTACCTCCGAGCTATACCCCCAGCCCCATTTTTATTCTTTATTTTGAAACCGAGTCTCACTAAGTTGCGGAGTGCCTCACTAGGTAGCTGAGGCTGGCCGCGAACCCGGATCCTCCGGTCTCAGCCTCCCGAATGCTGGGATTTCTTGCTGATTTTTTTAAAAAAAAATATATATTTTATTAATGTTTGCAATTATACATCTTCCCCTGCTCCCCCTCCTCTCTCTCCCCTGGGTACACTAGCTCCTGTCCCCTCTCCAGTGGACGTCATGGGTGGGGCTGAAAGCTCTAACTCTCAAGCCTTGCCTTGGTTTTCAGCTGACCAGTGCCCACCCCAAAGTTCTCTAGCAAGCTCAGCTGCCTCATTAGCATGCAGAAAGGCACTTGTCACTGGAGATTCCAAGGGCCAGGAAGCCCTTCTGTTCGAAACCAGGTCCTTTTAGAAGCACAGCAAAAGTTGCTTCTATTACCCTGGTCACTCAGAACATTTGACGAGTTTTAGAAGCAGCTGTGTCAAGAATGGAGGAAGGGAGGCAGAAACGAAATATATAATTCTCATTATGCCACAGATATGATTCTAGAATGCCTGGGGGTTCCAGGAAAAGCCCGAGAGAGGAGAAAAAGAATGCTTGCCACCTCACATTTGTCTATAGCCAGGTGTACCACTTTATCTGCCAATGAATGTATCCAAGGTCTGTTTGTGAAGTTTTTCCCCAATAGACCAGAATTGCCAGGTGCAATCACCCCCCCCCCTTCCGACATGCTCTACCTTGCTTGGTCAGATCAGTCTAAAACATTGTGTCTCTGGAAATCTGATTCTGAAGTTAATAAAATCATGTCTACGACTCCAAAACCCAACTGTGTATCTTTGAAAGGTAATGTTCTTTATGTGCAATAAGGTCAGAGTTTCAGAGTTTCAAGAGACATGTTTCTGGCTCAGGATAACAAGATTCTTGCAGGGATAGTTTGGTGGACTTTCAAATGCCTTCCTTTTTGGGGTTGTCCTTTGGCATGGCTTTGTTCCCTTAGGGACATTTTGCACCATCTTGGACTCCAGGACTTTGTATTTTTTCTGGTCTATCTGCTTTCTCTAGATTCTATTCTTGGAACCTCTGTCCAAGGAGAACCAAAGCATTCCTCGGAGTTGATGGACAGGTAGAGTCATTAAAGGAGATTCGGAAGCCCCCTGCTCTGCCGTTCCCTCTACTCTACTCTAGCACAGCACTAACTTCCCTGCCTAGGTGCTGAATCCCAGTCTTCCTCTTGAGTTGTGTGGTCGGGAAGAGGCAAGGGAGAGCAGCCAATCCTGTAAGTGCAAAGTTTTTGAATCCAGATCTCCCTACGAGATCAGTCTAAAAGGGGCTGGGAAGTTGGGACAGGAATTCGTGGTCTTCCCCACTCCTGGGCCATGTGAGTAAAGAGGTGGTCTCAGCATGATTGTTTTTTTTAACCTCCAGGACTGAGAAGTTCTTTCAAAGAAGTGTGCTTCAAAGATATGTGCTGTCAGATAGAAATAGCTGGGTTGAGCTGGGACACAGTTGACTCAGGTGTAAATACAATTTTGGGGACTCCTGGTGGGTAAAACTGAGTTGGAGAGTCAGAGAGAGATCACACACCTGGAGTTAGGAAGATACACAAATAACAGTGGGCACTACTTTTTAGCTGCTTGGGGTTTCCTGTCTGGCAGCAGTACGTGCTTTCTTATTTGTGAGAGAGTCTCTCTCTCTCTCTCTCTCTTGCTCACACGTGCGCACACACACACACACACACACACACACACACACACACACCCATCATTCCTTGTGGTGGAAGGACAGTCTTGTGGGTCTCACTTTTCTGCGCATCTTGTATCAACTTTGGTTCCAGACTGTCTTTGCAAGGATGCTTGCATAGCAAACAGCCTTGGATTACAGTGACAGTGATAGCATCTCCCTCCAGGAAGTAGGTAGATTTGTTAAAGACAGCTAGCTGTGGTAGCACACTCCTGAAATCCTAGCACTTGGGAGGCTGAGACAGGACAATGGCAGGTTTGAGGACAGCATCAACAAGTAGTGAGATTCTCATCAACCTAGTGAGACCCTGTTTCAAAATAAAAATAAAATAGGGCTGGGAATGTAGCTCAGAGGTAGAATACCTCTGGATTTCCATCACTAGTAACACACACACACACACACACACACACACACACACACACACTTAAAGATAATATCCCATGCAGTTTGAAGGGTGGGCAGGTTTGCTTGTCAGCCCCTTCTGGAGTCTCCTAAATTCTGGGTCCTTGGGTGTGAGGTGCATCAATGTAGCATGTCCAGCCTCCAGTTGGACCATTCTACATTTCCTTAAGGGGCTTAGGGACCAAGGGAAACCAATATGTAGGAGAAGCACACACCGCCCGATGGGCCATGAGGCATCCAGTTCCGTGTCTCTGACCCAGGAGTCCAGCAGCACGTGTGAATGTATGACAGCCTTGCTGGTTAACGTGCAATACAGTAAAACCTCAGACCCATCGCTGCTCTTGGCAGCTTCTGATCCAGGCCTTGACTTCCAGAAAAGGCATGTGAACCAGGCCTAGTATGAGTGGACCAGGCTCCTGGCCAAGGGATCACATTGGTATAGTCACATGATAAAGGTCAGGCCTGCAGGAAGACTCTTTGATACTTTCTCTGGAGTTACTGGGCAGGAGGTATGGACTATAAGCTCAGTTGGCTTGGCTCTCATATGCAGAGAGCTCCTTGGGAATGAATCCCACAGAGTATGTCAGAATTGAGGAATGGAGTGAGGAGAAGGGCAAGGAAGGGAGGAAGATTGATTGTGGTTGAAATTGGGATTGATTTCATGCAGCAGTGTTGATCGAGGGCCTGGATATTTCCATGCCCGTTCAGTTACGTGGTTGCATAAGCCAGTGCATTCACTTTGCTTGCTCAAGCCAGTTTGTGTGGGATTTTTTGATACTAACAAGTGAAAAAGTCTTGTCACTTGAGAAGAGGGAGGGGAAGGGATTGGGGTGGGAATTGGGGAAGGGTTAAATGAGAAATGTGTGCATGTATGTCTTTACCAGCTTGTACCTAACAAAGATGTATGATTACAATGCACCAATAAAAAACAAAAACAAAAAACACGTTTTTTTTTTTTTTTTAAGTTGATAAAAAAAGAGTCTTGTCAGAATCAGATGCAAAAGGGAAGATTGGGTTGAGCCTCCCAAAGGACCACTGCTCAGGGGTTATTTTAGTTCTTATATGACAGAAGAATTGGAGCTTTGTTAGATGTATGGTATGGACCCACCCTCCCCACCCCTGATAGGGAACATACATACTTCATTTTCCAAAAGCCAGTAAGGAAATAGTTTTCTATTTGAACTTTGCCTATATAGGCATCTGCCCATTGTATTCTAAAATACATCTAAGCAATGACTGTTGACTAGGGTACGGGGTTTGGTGCCTCTTCCCAGATGCCTCCCAATCAGCCGTCTGATTATTTTTTTTATACTCTACAAATATTATGCGAGAATTGTGAGTCCAAGCAAAGGCAGAGTGCCTCGCAGGCACCAGATGAGCACAGCAGAAAGGTGGTGTGGATGCTAGGAATGCTCTGGAACCCTTTGAGCCAAGCCTGTGGTAGGGAGTTGAGGATTTGGGAATGTAGAGGGGTTTGCACCTAAATCCATCACTCAGAGCTGGTCTGTGGCTCTGCAGAGCAATGATAATCAAGCCGAAGTCAGATTATCAGTGGAACACTGTCATTGTTAGACAGCAACACAATGAGAAATTTAGGGTCACGTAGTGAACCCTGTAATGTGAAAGGATTGACTAGCTCTTTTAAGGCCAGCTTAGTTTTCAAAGGGGAGAATCAATTTTCTTATTTCTTTTGGTTGTATGTGGGTATGCACATGCATACAGGCATGTGTATTCACGTGTGTGCACATACATATACACGTGCACACACACCTACATATGTGTGCCTGTGTACATCGGCGTGTGCTTGTATATAAATATGCATCATGCATTTATGTTTATCTTTGGGAGGAAGAATTATAATCATGTTCCCTGTATTTCCCCACTAATTTCACATAATCAGCAGTGTATTTTTGCTAAATGTTCTTTTACCTTTCCAGTAATAGTTTCGGGTGGCTTTTTGAGACGGAACACAAGAAAGGAGTATAGATAAAACTTATCAGGCACGGTTGTAGCAGGGAATGCTAATCAATGGGAAAAGAATCAGAACAGAAAGAGAAAACCGAGCAAAGCACCAAGTTAAATACTGAGACTTTGACGAAATGAACCCATGTGAGGCTGGCTGGCTCTAGTTTGTTCTCCACACTTAATTCTTCATGTCACACAGACCACGTGTTAGTATCCTAAACAGCGCATCACTGATGCGGTGACTAGCTCGTTACCTGTCCAGGCCTCCCCCCTGCCCTCTGGTCCTTGCCTCTGCATTCACTCGCTTACACTTGGCCTGGAATAATACACCCTTCCTTTCAGACCCTTCGCTATCTCACTATGGCTGGGTGCAATCAGGGTTTAGGTCCACATTGTGGCTGAACACACCAAATCGTACCATCCTTCCTGTGAGATGCCACATCTTGCTTTCTCTCGGACACAAGGGAAGAATACATGTTGAATTATGCATCTTGATTTTACACACATGCACACACAATGTACACCCCAAATTACTTGTTTGTTTTTGTGTTGCTGGGAACTAAAACCAGTGCCTGACACGTGGTAGGCAAGCACTCTATTACTGAGCCACGTCCTCAGCCTCTGAGTTACTTTTTTTTTTTTTTTTTGTGGTACTGGGGATTGAACTCAGGGGCATTCTACCTCTGAGCTACATCCCCAGTCCTATTTTTTATTCTTTATTTTGAAACAGGGTCTCACTAAGTTGCGGAGGGCCTCACTAAGTAGCTGAGGCTGGCCGCAAACCCGTGATCCTCCTGTCTCAGCCTTCCAAGTACTGGGATTACAAGTGTGCGCCACCACGCCCAGCCCCAAGATCAGTTTCTTGAGACTAGTCTGGGACATGGCACCATGAGATGAAGATATATGAAGTTGAGTCCTTTTTTTTTTTTTTTCTTCTTGAGAGGGATTTTCACTTGAGAGCAGAATTTTAATTGGAAGTCTAAACTTCCTGATAAGCTTTTGTTCACCATTTGTCATGAGTTTATGGGCGGAAGGAAAAAAAGAAATCAATATTCTACAGTACTCCTTTCATCCCAAGGAGGTTGAAAGACGTTACTGCAAAGTGAGAAGATCAGAAGAGAAACAGATTTATTAAAAAAAAAAAAAAAAGGAAGAAAGGAAAGGAAAACCCATGTTCCTAATGTCATTTGGAAGAACAGATCCTTTCAGAAGCAAATCCTATCTCTCCAAAGGCGGTCACTGTAATGTGCATCCAAGATGACGAGAAGGAAGAATTAATGGGTACAAAGGGCAAAATGCAGGGTGCGATTTTCTGTTTTCCAAGTGTGGGGAAAGAGATTCCCAACTGTGTAGATGTGGACAATTTGCTAACATTTAAGCCAGACTTTCTGCCGAACTTAAATGCCTTTGCCAATCAGGATGAAAAGAGCACTCTCTGGTAGAACTCCAGACAGCTGGGAAGCGGCATGTCGGGCTCGGTGCTTCCCAAGCCTGGCTTTCACAGGGCCCTTCCTAGGCACAGAAAAGACTCTTTGTAGTAGAGTGATGTCATTTCATTTCATAACCTTTTTTTTTTTTTAAGCCAATTGTAGCTTAATATGTTTAAGAACTTCCTTTTTTTTTTTTTTTTTCCTAAATACTTTGGTATTACAGGAAAGGAAAAGCAGTTTCTTTTCCTTACTCATCTTAAGGCTCGTGACTGACACCCCTATAACAAGAGATAGATTAACAAGAGAAAAGCCTAACACATTTATTTAACTAAAGCTTTATGTTCCATGGAAATCTTTATAAATGAAGACCTAAAGATGCAGGAAAACTTTTTTTTTTTTATGTTTTGGTGAAGAATGCAGAGTTGGGTGAAGAATGCAGAGTTGGGTAGAAATATGATTGGACAAAAAGGGGGTGCGACTTACTGGCCATAAACTGGGGCACCCTAGCAAGTTTTGCTTGATCCTCTTGATCTTCTTGGCCTCTGTGTAATGTTCCTTCCCTGTGGGTGGGGGGCAAGACATCTGCCCTGTGACGGTCTTCAAGAGTGGAGTCAGCAAGACCTTCCCGCCTCTGCAGCATTCTCAATTTCCATCAGCTTAAATACTTAGCACTTCAAAGTGCCATATTTTGGGGTAGCATTTCCTGCACCCTATCAGTGCTATATATAAAATGCTTTGTTTTGCTGTTGCTGTTCAGTAACTGCTATCAATTAGCTCTAGCAAGCCCCACTTTATTTGTTATTAAAACAATCCCATATACTTTGAGTCTGTGTTACCAATTTTAAAAGTTCAGTCTACTTAACTAATATATATATATTTAATCTTAGCTATCCTCACTCCTTCTTGGCTTCCTCCTCTTCCTCCTCTCCCTAGCCAAGGCTAAACTTGTGACTCTACTGGCTAGGGGTGAAAGGCATGGGTCATGCGTGGGTCTGTTCACTCCAATACTTTCCTCTCTACCTTCTTTCAGTGACTACTGGGTCTGTGGCATTGGGGAAGGGAGCGAGGTGACAGTGTTGCCCTGCATGTCCACCCGTGGTGGGGTCCTATGACACTTCTCGGTTGGCTGTAACTGCTAACAAAGTTTATGACTTAGTCCTTGGGCTCCTTGAGGATAGGCGGTAACTCTCAGGCCTCCTGATAAACGCCTCACTCCAAATGCAAACATCCTCCGTCTTCTAGTTGGTCCTCAGCTGTAGGCACCCCATCCCTGCCTTACCTGTGGCCATGCCTGGCAAGGCCGTAATGCTGTATCTTCCTGCATTTTCTCTGTTCCCATCTCTGTGGTCCACTGACATGTTCAGCTCTGACTTGTATCTATCTTGGAAACGGAAAACTTCGCAAGATTTTCCTTTTTAAACCATTTCTACCCAGTGCTGTTTGCCTACTTCCAGGGATGTAAGGACTTGGCCACCTGGGTTAATGACTAAATCAGTGTCTAGTAGTGGGGCCACTATGATATCTCCCCTTTTCTTGGAGCCTCTCACCCTTCACAGTGTCAGTAGTGGGGAGAATCGCTAATACTGAGAAATTCTTCGGTACCTCAGCTTCTTGTTTTTCCTCTTTATTCTACTTTCTGATTAGCAAGGTGGATGTAGGACATTGCGGTTAATGCTGATTCTACCTTTCAACCAGTCCCATGGAATGGTGGCTGGTTCTTTGACCTTAGCATATGGAATACTTAAGCATCTGCTCTCAATTACAAGGAAATCAGGACTCTGTACCTGACGTCATCCTTTTGTTCTGTCGCCGATGCCTTTTACTGGAAAATGGAAAGAATGAAAGGGGACCTATAGAAAGGAATAATGAATATTTATGTCACGATGGTCTAAGAAATGGTGGTTGGAAGCCTACAGATGTAGAATATTCAGATCTTTAATGGGGCAATCTAGTCTCTTAATCTCCAAAGTCCAGCACATGTTCTGCCTTGCTGGGTAAATAAATGCTCAAAGAAGGTTCCAGATGACCAAGTTGTTAGAAGGTGGTGGTATGATTTTGCTATAGAAAAGACTAAATTGAGAGATAGATGTGCTTACCTGGATTTGAACAGTATACAATATATACATGTATGCAAATATCACACTGTACCCCATACATCTGTATAATTTATATATGTGTCAATTGAAAAAAAGAAAACATACGTAACTTGGAGAAAAAGTAACCCTGGAAGCAACACGAGCCTAGTTTTTTCCCACCCAGCTCTGCTAGCGCCCCAATGTTGTTTCTCTTTCCTGTCCACAGAAAACTGTGCAGTGGGACAACTGAACTTGTCTTTCAAGTAGCCATGAGTAGTGGTGCTTGTCAATACTAAAGAGCTATTTGGAAACCTTGGCTTTGGCTGCATGTGGCAAATTGAGTGGCATTGCAGCTCTCACTTCTGGTCTGAGTGATGTCCACCCAGAGGGAGGGGCTCCCAGTGACACTGAGTGAGAAAATTTATGCTGAGCAGTACCATCTCTAAAGCTGCAGGAGAGGGCCTCACACTGTGGAAGACCTCACGTTCACCAACACACACACACACACACACACACTCTCACTCACTCACTCTCACTCTCTACAATTCAATAAAGGATACACGATGCCTGACTGACTTCAGGATTCAGCCCTCAGTGTTGGCAGCCAAACATCCACTCTCATGACTACTAATGCCGTCCAGGCCCCAGGGAAAAGCCTTCCCACATCTTGCTCCATGTTCTCAAACAAACGATGAGTGCATCTGAATGCCACAAAGATTTGTGGGTTGTGCTGTCTGAACCAGGCAGACGCTGCTCTGGAGTGTGGGGAGGATTTGAGCAGCAAAAGCACTTAGGTAAGACAAAAGACTAATTAAATTGTGAAGCCTTTCTCTCGGCGTGAGGGTGGCGGTGGAGTTGCTCATGAATCAGTGTGCTCTCTGCGGTGGTTGCGCATGGCGGCTGGAGAACATTCAGAAATATTAACAGCTACTCTTTCCCAAGTCACTGGTCCATCAACAGAACAGCCAGATGTGTGCAGTAACAATTGAATTCAGTCATCTTTGATATTTTGCTGACTTTCAGTTATATAAGAGCCATGATTTAACACTAAAAAATAACACTAAAAAATTCGTAGTTATGAAATGTTTTCCAAGGTAGGAGAATAGAACACTTCTCATTTAGCTGTTTGTTAGCTTTATATATGACATAAGAGTGTTAAACATGTGATATGTAGACTTTTATTTGCATTCTTGTCCTACAATCCTGCAAATGACAGGGATGGGCTTATAGCACTAAAAACAAGATGTCAACAACAACAACAACCCAATCAGTATCCAAAACAACCCAATAAATTAATAGGCAATTGAATTAAATAGATACTTCACAAAAGAAGAAACAAAAATGGCCAATAGATGAAAAAATGTTCAACTCATTAGCAGTCAGGGAGATGCAAATCGAAACTACACTGAGATTCCATCTAACCCCAGTTAGAATGACAATCATCAAGAAGTTAAACAACAATAAATGGTGACAAGGACATGGGGAAATAGGAACCCTTCTGCATTGTTGGTGGGATTGCAAATTAGTGTACCCACTATGGAGGTCAGTGTGGAGATTCCTCAGAGAACTGGGAATGGATCCACCATACAATTCAGTTCTACCACTCCTGAGTGCCTTTCCAAAGGGACTGAAATCAGAATATTTTAGTAATACATGCATATCCATGTTTATAGCAGCACAATTCACAGCCAGATCATGAAACCAACCTAGGTATCCATCAACAGATGAATGGATCACAAAACTATGAGATAGAAACACAATGGAATTCTACTCGGCAATAAAGAAGAAAATTGTCATTTGCAGGAAAATGGATGGACCTGGAGAACATTATGTTAAGTGAGATTAGCCAGTTACGCAAGTGAAGGCTCATATGTTTTCTGTCATATACAGAAGCTAGGGAGTAATCGAGATAGAAGAGGGACTTCACTTAAAGGAGGACAAACTTCAGTGGAGCCAGGGAGTGGGCCTAGGGAAGGGTAAAGGGAGGGAGGAGAGAGAATGAATGAAGGAAATAATTCCACTTATGTACACATGTGAATTTACCAACACCAATCTCAATATTATGTCTGGGCTTACCGGAGAGAAGCTTATCAAGTGCTGTGAGCATGTATGTCCCTATCACTGAACTACATTATGATGGGAGGCTACAATGTACCAATACAAATAAATAATAAAAATATTGGGTTATGGGGGTCATCTCCTAAAAGGCCACTCCCTTCTCCTTCTTTCATCTGTTTGTCTTTTCCAGTGAGCAAAGGGTTGTGTCTCTGAAGTTTTTCATTATTTATGAAGGATGAACTATAGGATGAGAGCTAAGATTTTTCCAGTTTTACATAGTCTTCTCTTTTCCCATGGCGTTCAAGACAAATACTGCAGAATAACAATGGAATGTGATCCCTTAACTATTCTGTTTTCATGATAACTGCAACTTCATGGAATCAGTAACAAACAGGCTAGATTTGGAGCTTTTTTACTGGGTATTTAAATCTATCCACTTCCAGGATTGATTCAAGTTTATTTAGTTGGCAAAATATGCATTTTTTCTCACCATCTCAGGATCATTTCTATCTTTAACAATGACAGCAGTAGCAACAACAATATTAACTGACTATGGAGAAGCACGTTCCACGTGCTTAGAAATAGTTTACCACCTGTTAATAAGTTAGGAAAGAAAACTATAGCTTCTGACATTTTGATAGATGGGTTGCAAAGGTAGTGGCAATCTGCAAGGATTTGCCTCTCTCTTTATTTTTATATTCTATTAACTAACTGAGGCCAGGCATTAATTTCCATCTGGGTTATGCATTTCAAAACATTTTTAAGTTTTCTTTTCATGGAAATGAAAATATAACTAACTACAGTCTGCAGAGAACATTTGGGCTCTGTTGGTTTATTTCTCATTCTGGCAGGTGAATTGCCAATTCTCTGGAGAAAGGATAATTTAATGGCTAGAGTGTCTTACCTTTCACATTTTAGAAGTCTTTGGGGTGCCGCATTTGTTGTTTATGATAGTAGGTTTGGGATCTGTATCCTTCTGCACGCAGATGATGGGAAGGCAAGTATCAATCCAGGAGTGTAACACTCTAGATCCTAGGCGCTGCTTTATTCAGTTGCTCTGAGATGCCTCTCATCTGTTGAATAACGTTTAACAGATATGTCCCATTTGTGGAACATGGTGTCGGTGAGTAACAGACCAGACAATGGCTGTGCAGCCAATCACAGGGGCAAATTAGAGTTATCAAACTTGTAGACCATGGTGGGCAAATTATGGTCAAAGGGCCAAATCCAGCCTACCACTTGTTCTTATGAATACAGTTTTATTGGAGTACAACTTCATCCATTTTTTTTTATATGTTGTTTCTGGCTGTGTCATGCTGTAATGAGAGAGCTGAGTAGTTGTGGCAGAAACCACATGGCCCACAAAACCTAAACTATATGCTAATGGCTTCTTTGAAGAAAATGTTTGGGCCAAGTGTGGTCGTGGTGGTGCACACTTGTAATCCCAGTACCAGGGAGGCTGAGACAAGAGGATCCCAGATTCACAGGCAGCCTCAGCAACTTAGACCCCTTGCAACTTAGTGAGATTCTGTTTTAAAATAAAAAAAAGTAAGATAGGGCTATAGCTCAGAGGTATAATGCCTCTGGGTTCAATCCCCACTGCCACAAATAATATAAAATAAAATACAAGTAAGATATGGCTTTGAGTGTAGCTTAGATGTAGAATGCCTCTGGGTTCAATCCTAGTACCAAAAAAAAAGGTCTGCTGATCTCTACCATTCACTCTTTGGTAGGAATTCTCAAATGTGGGGAAGAAATCAGTTTCTAATGTAAATTTTTAGGAGGAATCTTAAGTTGATGAGAGAAAGCTCTTTAATAAAAAATGACAGTTAATAAAGAAGTAATGATAGGATTAGGAAATTTCCATTTTTATAGTCCCTATGAAATCATTGGTGCAAGGTAAAGATTGTCAATGGATATTAAAGCCTTCGCATAAAGTTATTATTTAGCAAAAATATTCCCTCACTGTGGGAAAGCATGATACCACAAATTGCTTGCTAATTGTAAAAGGAAAAACATAGCCCTCATAAGGGAGTGACCTCAAACTCATTCTCACCAAAAGTGAGACTGTGGACAAGATGTATGCAAGCTTTTGAGAAACCATCATCTGTGAAGTGTTCCTGTCAAAAACGGGTAAGGTGAACTTAATCAAGATGTAGCTATTATTTCCAGGTAATAGCAGACACTGGGAATATAGGAACCAGTTAAATGATGCTAACAGAAACAGACAAATCAAAACCCAAGAGCATGGAGGGGCTCTTCTGTTATACCAGAGCTCTAACAACCAGATGTAATGTGAGAATCTGACTGGGTTCTGTGTGAAACAAGGAAAGCTATATAGGATATTGTGGGCCAGGTTGGAAATTTGAATATGGACTGGAAATCAGGTATTAGAGAAATTGTTAACTGATAGTATGCATCATGGTAATATAATGTTATTGTGTTAATGCAGTATATGCCGACATTTTTTTTAGTTATTTTCAAATGCTTGGGATAGACACACACATAAAGCATGGCAAAATGTTAGCAGTTCAGACCTATGAAGCAGACATAGGAGAGTTCATTGTACTAGTCTTTTAACTTTTCTCCATTGCGCATTTCAAAAACAAAACAACAACAAAAACCAAGGAGGCAAATTCAACAGGCAGTTACTATAGAGGAAATAAAGAACCCAGGGAATTGACATCTAGAGTCAGGAAGGCGTGAACTTCTTTGACATTTGGTTAATGACTCTGTCTCATGTGCCTTGTCTAGCTTCATGTGTGGAAGAATTAGACACAAGATATTCTCCTTCCACAATGTATTCCTGCAGACATGCCTCCCTCATGGTGATTCTTCTTTTAGTCAGGGAACCTACCCAAACCTTATTTCCCTCTTATAAAATTGTATCTTTCTGCCTGGCACTCATCATTCAAGCCTGTCAAAATCTTAGTATTTTGATTGGCTTAGTCCATCTGCTAGTTATCTTTCCTAGCCTTGTAACATCCGAGTGGTGGATGAACTCATCTAAGAAGGTAATGAAGACATTGACAACTAACCCCTCGCTGCTCCAGGCTGAAGAAGAGGTTTCAAAACCTTCTGGTGCCTGTTCCCTGCAGGCTGCGGTGGACCAGCTCATCGGCCCCATTCGGGTCCCAGGCTTCAGCGGCTACAGACATAACCTGTTCCCTCTGCTCCAGAAAGCCACGTGCACCAGCTGCTTCAGAGGCTGTGTGCTTCAGCATTTCTTCCAGCTGCTCTTGCCATGACCTGCCCGCATGGGCTCTGCCAGCTGCATCCGGATAGCATCCGCCCCCTCAGTGCTGTCAAGGAGCGTCTCACCTTCTGTCCGGAGTCATTCTTGTTGACACTGAGGCATGATATATCCTGAGAACCACAGACCACCCCATGCACACTGGGCCTGGAAATGTCAGAGTTTTCTACCCTGTGGAGCAGATCTTTGAGCAAAGGGAGACTGAAATCTAAAAGTGCATCCTTTGCCCTTTCTTTGCCTGGGCAGATCATCCAGTTGCATCTGATAAGTAAGTAGAGCATTTCAGGACTCCGTGTCGGCCCTCCTTCCCTACTCTGCTCCCATTCTCTCCTTCCTCTTTTCCTCTGATCCAGGTTCTGTTTGCCAGACACTCAGTCAAAGACAGGCTCCCTCCGCCATGAGTCTGCATGTCTCTGGTGTCCCCAAGAAATTGGCGAAGGGCTACCAAATGTCTTTCTTGCCTCAGCACCTCTGGGAAGAATATTCTCCTGAGTTATCGAGTCAGTGATCCTTGAGTGCACATCTATGAGTATCAGGAACACATGCAACATAATAGGACCAGGGATTCTAATTTTAAATTAGTTTTGCCATGTGCAAATTGGACAAAGTCAAAATGGTTTTAGAGGCAGGTGCCTGTATTTTTCTGTCACTCTATACCCCAATATGATGTAAAGTCATAGTGCACCAAATCGGAAAACACTCGTGGTGGTGGTATCTTTTCCATTCTGAAGACAGCAAACAGACAAATATTTCTTCTAAGCCAGTGATTCATGATTTACAGTACATGTACAAAAGTGCTATTTCAAGATTTTTTGCTCTTACATTGTTTTACTTTATTTTATGTGTCCTCTGTTTTTTCTGTCAAACATTTCTAGAAGTCAAGAAAGGTGATTAATGAACTTACATGTTGATTATAAATTATTTTAAAACATTTCAAATATATATGTGTATATGTATATATACATATATGCACATATATGTATAACATATTTAAGTTATTCATATTTAAAGTGTAGACTTGTAACTTCAGTAATGGCTCATTGGAAAATGAGAATTTGTTAATGGTCATTACCACACATTTTTAAATAATATATTTTGGGATCACATCTATTCTCTGCCATTACCTGTCTCACTTTTGTAATTTTTACTATATTTAACATCTCTGTTTCTCATTTTCCTCATCTGTATGAGCATGATACAACTACTTATAGGATTATTGCACAGATTGAGTGAGTCAAATATATATAAAGCAATTATGAAAGTGCCTGACAGGAAGTACTGTGTAGATATGAGTTGATATTATCATTTTCATTACTAATTCTTACTAAAATCAGTCTTATTCTTAATATCATCACAATGACTTATTTTCTACAGGTCATTTTTCCATATAGTATACTCATTAGGGCATACCTGTAACTAAGACATCAGCCAAAATAGTCTTCTGGACAGTTAATAAAGATATAAAATTATAGCACTAAGTATAAGTTCCCAGCTTATCTCTCTATTTGGAGTATATTGATTCTTAGGCTGGAATTGAGCAATTACAGGTGTTTGGTCTATTTTTCTGGATTGTAGGTAATTGGAAGGATATTACCACAAAGCAGAGAAGTGGAGTCGTTGCTTGGGTATCCTCAAAGAAGGCTGTAGGGTAATAGGCGATCATTGACCATAAAATAGAAGACCGAACACAAGATTGCCAGAGCATGATGACTATGGATATTAAACTATCCATCCAGTATTTATTGAGCATTTACTTTGTGCCAGATACTGTTATGGACCAGGAATATTCAAAAGTGAATGCAATTGACACCCCTGGAGGTGGAGGGGAATTGAACACATCTCAAAAATGAGATGCTTCGGGTTGCGCAGTTGAGGACAACCGAGTCAGCAGAAGGAGTAATTAGAAAAAGACTGGGGTGAGACCTGCAAGATGAAAGGAGATGTGTTCATACCTGGGGGACAAGTAGTCCAGGTAGGGGGAAAGGCAAGTGTGGAAGAGTTTGGTGGGTGCAAGTCAATGAAAGAAGGCAGGGAGGCTGGAATGTTGCTAGCCCAGGGAGCAGGGTAGGGGCAGGTGCCGGGTGAGCTGAACTAATAGTGGAGACTTAGGAAAGGTTAAGCTCACATAGAGTCTTACGCTTGACGGTAAGAATATGGAATGTTGTCGTAAGAGCAGTAGAATCCACTGAAAGGTCATAAGCAGAAGAGTGATGTGATCTAATATGCATGTAATACATATGCTGATTGTCAGAGCTAAACAAAGAATGGATTGGAAGGGGCAAGACTGAAAAACAGGGAGTTCCCTCATGAGACTCTCACAGCAGTTTAGTTGAGAGATGACGGTAGTTTGAATTAAGACGCTGGCAGTAAAAGAGAAGTGCTTATATTTGTGACATATTTTAGAGATTGATTGTACCAGATTTCTCCCCAGGTTTAGAGGGAAGAGGAGGATAAGCAAAAGGCAGAGATCAGACTTAGAGCTGACTGCTGTACCTTTGCTTGAACTCATGGGCAACGGGGAAAGACGAAGGAGGGAGGGACCGGAGGGCTGGTGTCAAGAGTTCCCTTTGGGTCAGGCTTGGTTGGGGAGATAATTTTAGCCACACAAGGGAACCAGGCATAGCATTGCAGCTCTATGCCAAGTGAAGGAGGGACAGAAGTCTTGTATAGCCCAAGGACCTCTGAGGGCTGATCTTTGGAAGAGTATAAGAATTTAATGACGCTGTAAGCTTTGTGAAATAAATATTGGCAGAGGTTGACATTAGTGTGTAAATTTTTGAGAACATTAGCTACCTAACGAAGCAATTTTAATATTTATAAGGGTCTTTTAAAGCCCTCCTTAAGTGATATAGACTTTTTTTTTTTAATAAGACAGAAAAAAATATCCATTTTTTCACATAAACACTCTGGTTCATGCTAGGTTCCCTCGTATTTCCTAAAATTTCTTTCTATTTTTATTTGTGTGTGTGGTGCTGGGGATTAAACCCAGGAGCAATCTACTTCCAACCTACACCCCAGACCTATTTTATTATTTTTTGATTTGGAAACGGGTTCTTGTTAAGTTGCCGAGAGCCTCACTAGGTTGCTGAGACTGGCTTTGAAGCTGCAGTCCTCCAATCTCAGCCTCCCAACTACTGGGATTATGGGCAGGCACCACCACCTCTGGTGAAAATTTTCTTTTTAGAGCCCCAAGCAAGTCTTTCCCACTTATACCTCCCTGTTTTCCCCTCTGAAGTACAGAGGCAAGTGAGTTCCACGATCTCTGAAGATAAATGAGCTACAGGATCTCTGCAGGGTCTCGGGGCCCCATTTAGTTAAAGCGATGGCTGTTCTGAGGGCTCAGAATGACTAGAATCTTTAAGGAATGGCGGAACTCTGAGATTTTTAATGCACATTCACTGTCCTTCCTGGGGGAAGGCTGGAGTGTCGAGGTCACTTGGCCCTGGGCCAGGGAGGTTGAGTTCCATGTTGGAATGGGGAGTGTGGAGGTACATCTCAGGCCATAACAAAGCACCAGGGACCTTCACGTCCATGTAAGTTTCTTTCCCTCTCTTAGTGTATGAAATCTTTGATTCGGAAAATGACTTTGTGCATTTGTTTACTTATTTATTTAGGTACTGGATTTGAAACCCAGGGGGATTCTACCTCTTTTGCTATAACCTCAGCCCTTTTGATTTTGAAACAGGGTTTTGTTAAGTTGCTGAGAGTCTCACTAAGTTGCTGAGGCTGGCCTTCAACCTGCGATCCTATCCTCGTAGCCTCCCAAGTGTTGGAATTACAGGCGCTTCTCTTTAGACTTTAACATTTACATAAAATTAGCTTCTTAACAAGCAAACTCTGTCCTCTCCCTACCCTGGCCACCCTTGGGCTGCCTGCCAATTTGCTTTGCTGGCAAGAGCAGGGATTTGACTTCCGTTCACTGTGTGTCGGATGACTCCCTGGCAGTGTGTGCAAGTCCCTTAGTGGGGAAGCTGCTGAATTTAAGGTGTCATGATCTACTTGAATATTCTCAAACAGTGCCCTTATGTTGCTTGCTTGAAATAAAGGTGTAGATGTGTGACCAGGAGAGCTTTCTATAGGATCTCTGCAGCAGGCAGCTTTAGCCTCCATTTCTTCTCGACCACTTGAGTTACACGTTGACTTTTTGCCAAATATTGACTGCTGCTGTCAGATGGGGCGGGCTGCCTTTTGTTGAAAACTCCTTGAACTAATGATGTCGGAAGGGAAGGGAGGAGTATCCTTCAATGATGGAAACAGATGACAAGATCTTGGTCCAAGTCCCTGAGGCTGGAGAAAGGGAGGAGAGTTGAAGCTGCTCAGCCCCCGTCAGAGATGACAAATATCTTTTTGGGCATAGAAAGTTGAGCTGAGAATTTGTAGCCTCATTTAAAAGAAGAAAAGAAAAAAAAACAAAGACTGATGGCAAAGTTGATTGGGAGAAAATCATAGACTTTCTCCCTTTGCCATTTCTAAGGAAGATTTGTAGTAGGCCTGGTATGGTTTGCTTGGTCTACGTTTTCTGGACCGCATTTACTATTGTCTTTCTACTTTTTGTGTAACTCTAACCAAGGATGCCTCATTTATTTTTAAAAAATAAATGCCTAATCTACTTTTAGTGTCTGTGCTCTTGTATGTGTTTTTTTTGGACTGCAGATTGAACCTAGGGAGTTCTACCTCTGAGCTACACCTCCAGCCCTTTTATTTTATTTTTAAATTTTTGAAACAGGGTCTCACTACATTGCTGAAGGTCTTGCAAATTGCTGAGACTGGCCTTGAAACTGTGATCTTCTTATCTCAGCCTCCCAAGCACTGAGATTACAGGTGTTGCACCATCATGTCTGGCCCCTTATATATATTTTTTTGATAGAGACAGTGTTTCTGGATTTTATACTGTCTCCACTACTTGTAAGACGGGTCCTCCATGTTTTGTATTTCTCATTCACAAAATTGGGATAGTTTCTAACTCAAGGTGAGAATTAAGTAAAAACAAGAGGCATCAGTCACAGTCATGGGCTTTTGAGGTGGTTTGTATTCTAATTTTATGTTTTCTTGACTCCATGATTCTAGACAACTTACTTTATTTCCCCATGCCTGTTTCCCCACATGTCTAATTGAGATAATGTGTGTCATAAGGTAGTCGTGAACAACATATGGGAAGCACTTAACCACGTGCTTGTCCTTAACACAGGCCTAGTAGGCTGTAGCTGCTGTCACCGTGGCCTTGAACACACATACACTGAGACCCTGAATCAGCTTATGATGCTTCAAAATTCAACATAACTTGGACCAGCCCTGAGCGTGTCTAGGCAAGGTATAAAATCAGCACCTTAACATGTCCTGGTCTTGTAAAGACATTTCATAGCATTGACTCCAAAGACAATTGCAGGTCCAAGAACATGAAGCCATGAATCTTGCCTCTCCCGGAGAACCCATCAAGCACCAGGATTCTCTGCTGCAGGGGGCACAGGACTGCAGTTTGGTGCTTTGTGGTTGTCATGTCTCAGGGAAGGAAGATCTTGATTCAGTGAAGTCCCAGTGTCAGGACCTCCAAAGCCCAGGTCAGCTGGATGGATATTCTGTGGTGTGAATGTGTTCCACAGAGTTCCTTCTGTTGGAAACAATCCCCAAAGCAGTGGTGGAGAGAAGTGGGAACTTTCAGAGTTGATTATACACAAGGGCAGAGTAGGACTCAAATTAATGTCATTATCAATGTCATTATTATTATTTTGAGAGTTGGGTTTGTTATAAAAGTGAGTTTGGCCCACTCTTGCATATATACTCATTCTTTCTTTCTCTCTGCCCACCACCCCTACCATACTCGTGTCCTTTCTTGTTCTTCTACCATGGGATGACACAACAAGAAGGCCCTTACCAATTTCCAGCCCCTTGATCTTTGACTTGCCAGCCTCCTAAAGTTACCCAGTCTCAAGCATTCTGTTATAGCAGTGCAAAATGGACCAAAGCAGTATCAGACTCGGGTATTAGGAACCTCTTATGTGGGAGGAGTAGGTATAGATGGTCCATGGTATGGGCTTTGAGGTCCTGCAATTGACCTTTGGTGAAGGCAAGAGATAGATATGTACCAGCTGGCCCCTGGACTATGTCTGGTGTTCTATTTTTTTTTTTTTTTTTTTTGCGGTACTGGGGATTGAACTCAGGGGCATTCTACCTCCGAGCTACACCCCCAGCCCCTTTTTATTCTTTATTTTGAAACCGAGTCTCACTGAGTTGCGGAGTGCCTCACTAGGTAGCTGAGGCTGGCCGCGAACCCGGATCCTCCGGTCTCAGCCTCCCGAATGCTGGGATTACAAGTGTGCGCCACCACGCCCGGCTGTCTGGTGTTCTAATAGAGAAGCATTTGCTCAAGTGGGTCCTGAGAGCAAGATATTGATTGGTGTTATATAAAATGAGGGTTTTGTTGAAAAAGGAAATTGGGGAGTGAAAGGAATATATTTTGGAGGATGTAAGTAGACATGATTATTAGCTCTAAACTATCTACTGCTCTTTCTTGTATGATAATAACGGCAGAACATTTTATCACACTTTCACCAGGTGTCAGGGTATACGCTTGGCACTTAATATACATGATCTTTAATCAGCCCCAACTCTGCAGAGTCCTTGGCTGGACCGCAGTGCTGCAGGTGAGAAAAATCTGAAGCTCTATGGCTCCATCATGGCTACACAACTTGTGGACAGTCTGGACTCCAGACTCAAGTCGTTCTGATGCCGCAGTCTAAGCTTCCTACACTCTTGAAGCGCTGCGTATTACAGTCTAAGGGTAAATAAAGACGAAGACTGACACTTGGGAAACCATACTTTCACTGGGTTGCTCTGACAATGGTAAGGGTGGTATAACTTGGGAAAGAAGTAATACTTTTTATGACCCACTCATTTGTAATACGTATGGAATGGACAGAGGATAGAGGTGGCGTTCATATTATTATTGTTGTTGTTATTATTATTATCATTGATTATAATGGGTACTGGGGATTGGACCCAGGGGCATTCTACCTCCAAGCTACACCCCCCGTCACTTTTATTTTTAGTCTTGAAACAAGGTGTTGCTGAGGGCCTCACTAAGTTGCTGAGGCTGGCCTTTAACCTTTGATCCTCCTGTCTCAGCTTTCCAAGTACTGGAATTACCTGTGCCATCATGCCCAGCCAGAGATAATTTTAATAAATATATTAAAGGCATAGAGACCAGGAAATTGAAAGATGCTGAGTTTAAACCTTCAGCAGGATCCTGGAGGCCACCTGGTGTAGTAGCTGTTAATATCTTACATGTTAAATCTCGAGATTCGGAAAATTCCAAGAGACCAAAGATGCTCAGAGTAGGGGACACCTGGAGGGATTCAGCACAGCACAGTTCTCCATCTGGTTCAGAGTGTTTGGGTTTTATTTTGTTTTGGTGTCTAAGTACACAGTTACAGTTGCCTACCAGTCGGACACCAGCTTTGTCTGAGGTTATAACGTTGATTTGTGGCTTGGCGGTGCATCCTAACTTGCCAGGTGGTGAACTGCACTCATGCCTGTATTTCTATAGAGTCCTGCTTATTTTTAGTAGAAGAGGCAAGAGAACAAGTAGCTCTGCATAGAGAATCTTTTGTCTACCATTTTCTTATTTTAAAGTGAATATCAGTAGAAATAGTCCTTCCTTTTGCGGCTTTGTTGACTTTCTATTATTGATATGGAGTTATCTATTGTGCTCTACCCTAAAGTACTTTTTTATAAAAGCAAGTTTCACTCCTTCAGCCTCTCCTAAATTTAAAATATGAGAAGAATCCTGCGCGTTCTTTTTTCTTTTCTATAGCAGTTGAGCCAAAAACTTTTCAGCTCCTCTAATTGTCTGTCCCACGAGCAATTGTTCTTCCAGATTCCTAACTTTATGGAAAACATTCTGCAGAACACATTGATTTTTGTTTAAATCCAACAATGCCCTCGCGTCCCATGTGCTCTGTTGATATTAATGTAAAGCTTGGTTAATTAAAAATGCAGGAGGTGCTGGGCCTGTTTGATTTGATTCCCAGAGTCAGCTCTTCCCCCAGATGCTGTCTAAATGAAGAGAGGCTTCAGGGCCTGGTGACCCACAGGCCCAGGTGTGCTCTGGTGGGAGGGGATCCAGAAGGGTTCACTGGTAAGTTCAATAACATTTATAGACAGCATGGTAACACAGAGATTTTTTTTATTTCTAGGAATCTCAACTTTTCCCACATAGCCGTACTTTCAGAGTAAGTCAGTGGCTAGACCAAGACAATAATGGTTGAGATTAAAGCCCAAGACTTCTCAGTTCCTCTAATTGCATTAATCCTTGATATTAATCTCAAATGTGATTCAATCTGCCTCAAATCAGCTTGATGCCCTCTGACAACAGAAGGGTTCCGTTGGTAGGCACCTGGAATAGCATGTTAACATGAATCTTGGCTTCTTAGAATCATTTTCTCATTGAAGCTTCCCCCTGACCTCCAACTTCTAGATTTTGGGGTCTCCCATTCCTTTTACCAACCCAACAAGAATTTGGCAATTTCCTCTGAAAACTTGTGGTCCTGAAAGGTGACCCAGGACTGATCCTATCAGCAGTGACCCTGGGACCAGCCTGTCTCTCATGATGTCCCATCCTGCCACTGAACCAAATTCTCCCAGGCAACTGGAGTGAGATAGCTGGGCCGCACATTGAGTCTATCGGGTGGTATCAGACAGTCCTCTGGTAGCCCATTTAGTGTCACTAGATGCCTGGATTTCTGTTGGCATTAAACCAGATGCAACCAGCCCCAGAGACGTCTCTAAACACTTCACGACTTCATCGGGGAGGGGGAAGACTGAGTTGCATTATTGGAAATACTAACATCAACTGTGTGTATATATGTGAAAATCCCATTGTCAATCTCAGTCCTCTGCATGGGAGGGGAGAGACGAGGAGGTGGGGGGGCACCAAGTGCTGTGTGCGTGTATGTCAGATGTGTTCCAGTAGTAGAGCAGGAAGAGGAGGAGATAATATTTAAGAACCAAGGAGTAATGAACATCCTAGAGGGAAGAATGAACTTGCGGTGGTGTCAAATAATTGAGGGAAAGAAAAAAGGTCCTTTTAAAAGAGTGTGGCCATACCATCCGGGGTGTCTTTCCAAAGGGACTGAAATCAGAATATTGTAGTGACTCATGCATTATCCATGCTTCTGGCAGCACAGTTCACATGAGCCAAATCATGGAACCAACCCAGGTGTCCATCAACGGGTGAATGGATTACAAAATTATGGGATATACACACAGTGGAATTCTACTCAGCAATAAAGAAGAACACAATTAGGTCATTTGCTGCAAAATGGCTGGAGCTGGAGAACATTATGCTAAGTGAGATTAGCCAGTCACAGAAAGTGAAGGGTCATATATTTTCCCTCTTATATGGAAGCTAGGGAGTAATCAAGATACCAGAGGGAATTCAGATAATGCAGGGGAAAACCCAGTGGAGCAAGGGAGGGGACTTAGGGAAGGGGGGAGGGGAGAATACGTGAAATTATCAATGCCTATCTCAGTATCATGTATGGGGAAGGGGAGGGAGTGGAGAGAGAGCGAGGGTTAAGCTCACCAAGTGCCGCGTGCATGTTTGTCTCTGAACTTTAATATGATGTGAGACTACAATGCATCAATAAAAATATATTTAAAAAATGGTGTTGCCTTCATTCTTTCCATTCAAGTATCAGGAAGAGTAGGCCGGAGGGAGAGGGCCCCCAAACAGAGTCTCTGTGGTGAAGAAGCCAGTTGACAGAGCAACTCAAAGGGCTATTGCAGGCAAGGTTCAATGAGCAGTTGACAATGAGCTTCAGAAGAACCCGCATATGGTGGAATCCTTTCTGAAAGTTCCGGCGGCCAATTGTGAAGAAACAAGTTTTGCAGAAATTTGGGTTCCTGAGGAGGTGATGTCAGGCTGGGGATGGGAACAACCATGGGCTTGTTTTGGAAGGAGACCTCCGAAGGAAAAAATTAGAACAACTGCTAATATTCATGCAAATGTCATGAAGTGGAAGTGCCAGGCGATTTTTCTCCCTGTTACTCTAGGTATTGGGTTTTCCTGGGCACACTCATGTTTTATGTAGCTTCTTCCTCTTGCCAGAGGGTTTTTTTCCATTCCCTTTCCTATTGGTTCCTCTGTTCCAGAATCCCCACCAGCTTTCTCTCCTCTGGACTTCTTTTTCAGATGTTACCTCAATCTTCCGGCCACCCCTGGATGACCAGGGGATGTATAAGTCCTCTACACTCTGTAACAATTCAGTCATTCCTCAGTACCATGGGGGAACTCCCCCTCCAATACCAAAATCCATGGATACTCAAGTCCTATCAATATAGAAAATAGCATAGGACTTGCATATAAGCTAGGCACATCCTCCCAGGTACTTTAAATCATCTCTAGATTGCTTATAATACCTAATGCAATGGATATAATTATAATAAAGTGTTATTTAGGAATACTGTAAGAAAAATGTATATATTCAGTGTAGATGAAAATAAACTTTTTAATGTTTTTGAATCTGAGGATGCCAAACCCACAGATATGAGAGTCCAGCTGTATCAGAAAAACTCTTTAATACTACAAAAACTTTAAGTATAAAATCTGATAGATTATTTTAATTATCCATTGAAAAATTGAGTAAAGTTACTTATTTCACCCTGACTGTGATTCCTCCATAATTATAATTTCTTCATAATGTAGAGATTACACTGTCTGATATCTGAGATTTCAAATCCCAGACTCAGAGCAATTATGCATTTATTGTTTGTTTTAAAGACTGTGTATAAGGTTGCTTTACCATACATGGTAGCTACCATTATTGTTGTTTTTCGTTTCTGGCACACACACCCAGACTTGGGTCTCTCCATAGGTAAGAACTATAATGGAGACTCAAGGGATAACATTCCCTCTCTCAGAATTAGTCCTGTTTTGAGTTTTTACTCATTTCCATTTGGCCCAGTCTTCTCATCCTTTCTTGATCTTGGCTTAGTGCCTCTTCTCATCTTTTAAGTTTTGATCTTTGGAGCTCATCTGAATCTTTGGGTTTCTTTTTGTGGCCCTGCCCATTAATCCTTGATCTGTACACTATAGCACCTACCTGGGTTCAACCTCTGACTCTGGCAACTTAACCCGAAGTATAAGAGTTAATATTCTAAGCTGCAACCGACTTTCAAGCGGTCATGGTAATAATTAGATCAGAACTTTGTAAGACCTAAATTAGATAAGGCATACAAAGGTACCCGACTATGCCCACCATGTAGATGTGCTCTGTCTTAAACTGGTTTCCCTTGAAGACAGACTCAGAGATTTACAGGCAGGAGAGGGGTCTCTAAGGAAGTGAGGGTGGAGGTTTGGACAGAGGTGGGAGTTGGCCTGCAATGCAATTGCAATAGAGACTTCATGTGAACCCAAGGGAAGACTCACGTCAAGTTGATTCTTAAGAATTTTTCCAAGGGGTCTTGCCTTTGCTACTGCATCACCTGATTGTTACATGGGGCTTATCAAGGAATATGTACAATCTTCCGTCAACCAGGGAATTCTGGAGAGGGCTGCGGTCATGAGCTGCCAATAGCAACGCTTCTGATAGCTGGGGAATTGAGTGCCTTGGTCCTGGAGGACATCTGGGAGCACACCTCAGTATCTGCTGTACGCTCAGAAATTTTGTACATTTCATAATGGCTCTGTTCATTTCTCTTGTTATAGCTGTAATTTTCACTCTGATAAGCAGTAGCTTTTTCCTCTAGAGTCCTCTCATTCCAATGTTGTTCCTTTTGAGTTGATATAGGTACTATATCATTTGGTTATTTTTCAACATTTTTTTTTGATCTGGGGTACAGTGGGGTGAAGATCACGGAAACCAGATATTCATCTCTCATTGTCCAATAAAGAAAGGCCTACAGTGAAGACTGTATTTACCTTCTTAAGTTTAAGGGCTACTTCTGATCATTTATTGGTGTTGAATCTACTGTGCTGTGGTGAACAGAATTGTAAGGCTGTATCTATGCTTAACAGAAAAAAAAATATGCTATGATCTACTGGTGATGTGCAGTAATATAAGTCTACTATAGTCTCACAATAGAACGTTTCCGTGATACCAGAGAAGCAGTTCTGCAGTAGCTTTTCCCAGGGGACAGCAGCTGAGTGTCCTCTACTTCAGTTTCATTCTGGAAGTATCTATTTGGAGATGGTGTTAGATCACACAGGTGGAGGACTGCTCAGTCCACAAGACTGCCCCCTTCCCTACTTCAGATGCCAGTTGCAAACACAGTAGTAAGTTGTTACCTATGTTTCTGACCCTCCTATTGTCAGTTGGGGTTCCCATAACCCTGTCCATGAGTTTGATAAATTTGCTATAGTGATTTACAGAACTCATGGGGAACACTTTACTTATTTTTAGTGATCCATTATAAGGGATATTACAAAGAATGCAGATGAACAGCCAATGGATGAGATGCATAGGGCGAGCTCTGGGAGAAGGGGCACAGAGCTTGCATGATCTTTCTGAGCCTGCTCTCCTTTAGGCACCTCTCCATGTTTAGCTAACCAGGAGCTCTCGGAATCATGTTCTGTTGGGGTTCTACAGAGGCTTCATTATGTAGGCATGATTGACTAAAAGCATTTGCCATCGGTGATCAATTTAACCTTCAGCTCTTTTCCCATCTGCAGAGGTTGGGGAGAGGTGCTAAAAGTTTCAACCCACCAGTCCTATCTTGGTCCTTCCGATGACCAGCCCTTATCCCGAAGTTACCTAGGAACTTCCATCCACCAGCCATTGCAATAGCTTTCAAAAGTCACTCTTATCTCTCTGGAGAGTCTAGGATTTTAGGATTTGTATGTAGACCACAAATCATAATATCACATGATGGGAGTAGGTTAGGAGACTGGGGTACTCACTGTCTGCTTTGTACCACCCCAAATTAGAGCTTTATTTTCCCTTTGAAGTACTTTTGGCCTTCCCTTGTCTTCCTGGGTAGGTTTCTGTACTCATACTTACATCTAATTTTCCCCTCGAAGTGTAATTAAGCCATATGCCTGGAATTGTTTCTCGGGTCACCTTAATCACTTTATCTACAACTTCATCTCCAGAAAACCTTCCCCTCAAATAATTAAATGAGTTTGTTAAAAGAGTTGGGTTACTTTCCTGAATGCTTGTTTATTTGCCTTTTCATTAAATCTGGACTTACCTTTGGTGAATACATCACATCAATGCTTATTTGTTTTATGGATTTGTTTAGTGTATTCCCTGGGGAGCATTCTTTCTCTGCCATCCTTGCCTGTCTTAGATTGTGTAAGCTCCCAGAAGACAAATACTATGTCGTTTTAAATTGCATTGTACAGTGCTATGCACAAATGAGCAATTAATTCTCCAAACACCAACAGTGGGACAAAGCACAAAGGAGCTGAAGGTATCTTAAGTGATTTAGATGATGTCTTTAATGTATTGGTTATCCCTATTCCCCCCCCCATAATAATTATCAGAATAAAATGAGATGATGTTCAAAGTGATGAGTTTCTCTGAAGTCCTGGTTAAATAGAAATTTATTATTATTATTATTATTATTATTATTATTATTATTATTGTTATTATTATTGCTATTATTATTTGTATGGAAATATCAATCTTAAATATCTCTATCCACAAGCTGTTACTGTTGGATGTTTCAGCCATCCAATGGTCCTCCTGAGGTCAAGAGGCTAAGGAAGAGCAGTGGTGGCGGTGGAGAAGGCTAAGGCCTGTGCTTGATCCAAATCAGGGGTTGACAAATTTTTTTTTGTAAAAGGTCAAATAATAAAAATATTTTAAACTCTATAGGCCATATGGTCTCTGTCACAACTATTCAACACTCTTGATACCTATATACGTATACATACACACACATATACATATACATAGAGCATGGAAGCAGCTATAGACAGGAGGTAAATAAACGATAGTGGTGTTCCAATGTTTTGTTTACAAGAACAACATATTTGGCCTGTGGGCTGCAGTTTGCCAACACCTGATGCAAGTGATTAGACAAAAGTTTGCTGATCTCTCATGAACTGATTCTTAAGTACATTACTAAGTTGGACCAATGGCAAGAGAGACATAATTTCAAACTGAAGAAAATGGAAATAGTCTTAATGAATTATGTCCATATTATTTGTTTACTGGTTTGATTATTCCCAGCCAGAGTGCACAGGAATCACCAAAGTTAGGTTCCATAGGGGGAAATTCCTATTTCCAAGTGTTTTAGGCACTTTCCTTAAGATCCTGACTTCCAGGTGGTCTCAGTATGGCCTCCTTGTTAACTGCCAGATCGAGGGATCTCTGAAATCTCTTTGCATCAAACTTCAAATTTCCTTCTGGTAGAAAACAGATTTGATATGGTTATTGTAATGACTATTTGAAATACTACTCAGGAGTACACTTTGTCACATATTAATATTTTTTAAATTAAAGAATATTGAATTTGCTTGACAATCTCTTGTATCAAGCTGAACTCGGTTAGGTTTTCATTTTCTGGGTGCTTATGTGTGTGTGTGTGTGTGTGTGTGTGTGTGTGAGAGAGAGAGAGAGAGAGGGGAGGGAGGGAGGGAGGGAGAGAGGGAGAGAGAGAGAGAGAGAGAGAGAGATTGGATAATTTAATGATTTTTAAGCTTTGTTTCACAGTTGCCTGACCTACAGCACTTTTGAAAATATGAATGCCTTGGAAACACCCCAGATTAACTAAACCTGAATCTCTGGGAGTGGGACATAGGCATCAATATATTCTTTAACCTCCCAGGCTCAGTATTTTCTATTGCTGCTGAAACCCATTAGCACAAACGTTGTAGTTTAAAATAGCACCAATGTATCATCTTAGGGTGTGGTAGGTTGGAAGTCTGGCGTGCGTCTCCCTGAGCTTTGGTCTGGGTACCAGCAGGGATGTGTTCCTTCTGGGAGGCTGTGGGGGAGAGCACATTCCCCTGCCTTTGCTAGGCTTCAGTGGCCACCATGTCCCTTGATTTCCAGCCCTCTTGCTTCCTTGTCAAAGCCAGCAGCAGTACATAAAAACTCCCTCTATCTCATGCCTCCAATCTTCTTGTGCAGTTTCCTCTCCCCAGGAGAGGGTGGTGGCGGTGGGGAGAATGAAGGAAGGAAACACTTCCACTGACATTATATACATATGTGACATTACCAATGCCAATCTCAATATCATGTGTGGGGAAGGGGAGGCAGTGGGGAGGGAGCCAGGGGAAGCTCAGCAAGTGCTGTGTGCATGTATGTCACTATCGCTCTGAACTACATTATGATTCGAGTCTACAATGCACTAATAAAAGAATAATTTTTTTAAAAAAGGACCTTTACACTAGGCCCATTCAGATAATTCAAGGTAATCTTCTTATACCTAAAGTCAGCTAGTTGGGCATGGTGGCACACACCTGTTAATTCCAGTACTTGGGAGGCTGAGGCCAGAGGATCATAGGTTAGAGGCCAACCTCAGCAATTCAAGATCAGCTGATGAATGACCTTAATTCCATCTACCACATAACCTAACATATTCAGAGGTCCTGGAGATGTGGACAGCCTTGGAAGCCCATTATTCTGCCTGTGGAACTGAGTAATTCCAATTCTGAACATACCAGGGTATGGACCCTAGCTAGCAGAAGCAAGCCATCCTCACATATATTCTATTGCTTGACATCGTATAAGCATTAATTACTTCAGTGATTCATCATTTCTTCAGTGAATTCCTGCTATGTCCTAGGCATTGATTTTTGGTATGGTAAACATGGTAGCCAAGGTCTAGGCAGAGGGAAAAAGATACTTAAATAGAAGAAAAAACGCAAGTACCTTGGGTCCTCAGAGGAAAGGTCTTTTACTGAATTTTGAGACCAGGTTCCAAGTTAGGATTCCTGGAAGAAGTGATGGAAGAATTAGGGAGACATAGACTGCTGAGTTTTAAAAGCCTGAGTACCTCCTCCAGGCATTGAATACATTATCTTCAGTGCTAACCATAAACTTGCACGGTGGCTACTACTGTTACTACTACTACTGCTCTTTTGCAGATGGTGAGTTCCATACAGATTAAGTAACAATAATAGCCCTTCGAAACAATTCTGTGAAATACTATGCATGGTTCTGTACTGAGGCATTAGAATGGCCACCCTTCCTTTAAGCACTGGGTACATTTGTTGCTCTCTTCCAAGTTCAGATGACTTTCTGAAAACAAAACAAATCAAACAAACAGACAAACAGAAAACCCAGAGATTTGCTCTAGCCTCTGTGGTTCTGACCTGCACGCAGCCCTGCAAGTGTTTAGCCTTGTGGTTTGTTTTCTGTTTGAAACAGCAGAGCACCATGTTCTCCGTGGAGGTGCAGCCGGTATTAATTTTATTGGGCATAACAGGACTTAGAGCATGCAGTCTCTGTGTTGCCATGGGCAACACCATAGTTCATCCGGGTATCGAAGTAGATTGGATGTGAGGGTCTGGTGCCTTCTGGATCTCAGCAGTGAAGGACAACTTGGAGATTTCAGAGCCTGCTGCTCTTCTGAAGGGTAAGAGAACCCAGGGCAGTGCTCTTAGGCTTACTTATTTCCTTCTCTGCACCATAGGCCTGGCACGTCCTTTTATGGAATCTGTTTTTAGTGAGTCACTTGACTTTCACAGATAACCAGATTTCATGTCTCTCTGTGTCAAAAATATAGGCAGTGCTTTCTAGACCAGTTATTTCTTAGCTCTCACCTGGGTAACCCGCATCCAAAAATGTCGAAGAAACAACCTATAATGTGTAGAACATTGAAAATTCCTGTAAGGGCCTTTCAAGAGCTGCTTTGGGTTGCTGTGTTCTGTGCGTTGATGCTTGGAATATGTTGGTAGATAGCAGGCCAAACTCTAGTAAGAAAATCCAGAGAAATAAAGGACATGCAGATGCCTTAGAACCTCTTAAGAAAGGGACTTACACCAAATTTTATGACCAGGAGAGGACATCAGGAGGAAGGTATGCTTACAAGGTGAGAAGAATCAGGAAGGTAGAGAATGTTAGATAATAATAGCCTGGCTGCCTACTGTAGACTGTTATATAATATTTTCATTATAGATGTGTAATCAACTCCAGATCACAATACTTTGGACAATGAGTTCCTGGCACCCTATTTCCCTAGATGATGGGTTCTATTACTCTATATGATGGATACGATTACCACAATTTTGTAGGTGAGGTTCCTACAGATTAAGTCCCACCGGAGAACAGCAAAACTGGAATTGGGGTAGGACTAGTCTCTAAGGCTGTTGTGGTTAAATAGGGTATCCATTAGCCACATTTGGCCATTTAAATCCAAACTGGCTGCATTTCTAAAAATGAAGCTCCTCAGTCACGCTGAGCAAATTTCAAGTGCCGAGCATCCTCATGGGGCTAGTGGCTGCCATATTGGATGGTGCAGATTCAGTGGCAATTCCTTCACTGCAGGCACAGAGTTCTACTGGACAGCACTGCTCTAGGGTATCTAGAAAGTACTTAGAGGCATTGGACATCTTTGTGTGGTGTTGACACAGACCCACAGAATCAGATATTTCCATGCCAATAGTTGTGTTCTACTCTTACAGGTCACAGGGTAGACAATGAAAGACTCAGGGGATTTCATCTAATCAGTTCTACCGATTAGATGTGGGGAGTAGGAGAAGGATTTTAGGGGTCATATGAGGAGTATTTTCAGAAGACCACTTATCTCTGTGTGCATCAATCTAGATAATGCAGATGGAGACCTTGACATGGGTATAGCAGTGGGCTACTTTGGCAAAGCGAAGCACCATTGTTTCACACCTAGATTTAGGGATTAATACTTGTATAGAGAGTTTATATACTAAACCAGTTAAATGTGTCAAATTAGAAATGGTGACTTTAAGATAGCTTTCTATATGTTAGCAAACATTTATAGATAAACTAGTAATGGGTCACCAAGGAGTCATTCATGCTTATCTGTTCATTAATGCAAATCCTTAAAGGACTTTTATTTCTCCCAGTAGAAGTTCACCTTTGCACGGTGCACACAATGCTGCTAAGGTACTTTGTAAATTTTACATCCTATCATCTTCAAAGTCATCCTGTATAAGTACCTTATACAGGATGTATAAGTATAAATACCTTGCATAAGTATTGGGATCTGACAATGAACAGATGAGAGAAGCAGGGTACCAGGAGTTTACTGCTCGACGGCTTGATTACACATCTGTTGGCTCCTAATCCCAAGATATTTCTAATCGACCATAAAAGGAAGGCAACCTCACTTATTTAAGGAAAACAAATCTGTAATTACTACTTTTTCCTCATTGTTTAGAAAGTTTGCCCTAATGAGGTTTTACTGCTCTCAAAAAGATGTCCATTTATAAAGGACTCAGGAGAACCCAGTAGACCGTTTGTGAACTCACTTAGTATATATACATCATTGGGTCTCAATATTTAAACAATAGGGGACAATGAATAGCTGCTGTTCAATCACCTAACAGAGACTAAGTGCTAGCCAAGAGTAGACACCTAAAATGGGTCTTGGTTTGCTCATTACTGGGAAACACTTAGAGTTTTTAATCATTGCTTCAGGACATGAAAGTGAAATGGTTTCGTTATTGATGGTCGACGTAGCAATTCTGGTGTGACAGATGCCAACAAACACACATGGAGGGAACTGTCTTGCTCTGGTCCTCAAATAGAGATCAATGACTATTTTATTTGCTCAACCCTGCCTCCAGTCCATGGCTGCAGCCTCCATCACGAGGTAGCCGGGATGATTAATGATCTGTTGGAGGCATTAATGCCTCTTGTTTTGGTACTCTAATTATAGAAGCAGATTGGAGCCAAGCTTTCAGAGTGGGCTTGAGATTGAAAGATATTTAAAAAGCAGGTGATTGGTCCTCCACTTCCACTTCTTTCAATTTAACCATAAATCAATGGTGAATGATTTTTCCACTGTAATTTTTCATAGGTTTTTGAACTTGGGTAATGAGCATCCCTGTCCCAGAGTGGAACTGTGATTTTCCTAGCTCTTGTTGGAAAGAAGATGAAGATTTATGAAGGAGCTTAGAGGCAAACATATTGCATTTCTTCTTATCCTCTTCTTGTTTTTTCTCTTTTTATTCTTCCTTTCATCCCTGTTATTCAATCCTGATGAGTCTCAATGTTGAGGCATGGTCTATAGTATCGGGGCCAAGGAGGGGGGTGCTGCAGTGTGTCTTGACCTACTTTCTGGCGACTGTACAATTACACATGAGAAGTTGCTACTATATAAAGTAGTACTACACTCCACGTCACGGAGAACATATGGAGAAGGAGAGCATGCACCTGCCTGAGCAGCCCTGATCCTTCCCATTGCTTGTGGAGCCTGCCAACTTAAGATTTTGTAAAAACACGGGGCAGCTCGAGCTGTTTTCTACCACCCAAGATGTCGCCATGAGGACTGTGAGAAAAATTTGGAGGAACCTGGGGTGAAAGGATAGGCTTAAATTGGAATCACTTCGACAGATTTTCTTTCCTTTACTGGGACCACGGCTTACTCCATTATGGGTAATGTGATACATCTGTGCTTGATGAAAACCTGGCTTGCAAGTGGTGGGAAAGCACAGGGTTTTTGTATTTGTATAATATTTTTTTAAACATTGTCTGGGAAATAGAGTGGCAACAAAGGGTTTGTTTGATAGATTCTTTATAGACACACAGATGTGACACATGCTCATGTTTACCTTCATACCATAGCACATGGAGAAAGCCAGGAGGTCTTTTAAAACATTTAATTTTTTGGTCTCTTTAAGACTATATATTTGAGCAATTTATTATATTTCTTTTTTCTTTTTTGCGGTACTAGGGATTATTGAACTCAGGGGCATTCTACCTCCAAGCTACACCCCCAGTCCTATTTTTTATTCTTTATTTTGAAACAGGGTCTTACTAAGTTGCGGAGTGCCTCACTAGGTACCTGAGGCTGACTGCGAACTCGGATCCTCCGGTCTCAGCCTCCCGAATGCTGGGATTACAAGCGTGCGCCACCAACCCTGGTTTATTTCTCTTTTTAAAATGATGGTGACATATTAAAAGTTTTGTATTTCAATTTTGTGAAAATTTGGAAAGAATGATTGCATTCTGATTTAGATGTCTCCAGAGATATAGAACCAATGGAATCTATATCTATCTATGTATCATCTATATATTGAATACAATAGGATACATATAAACATATGTCTGTATATCCCTCTATATCTATATCCATCCATATGTATGTATGTATTTATGTCAACAGACTTAATATGAGTGATTTTAATTATATAGACAAAGAAATCCTGAGCTGGGCATGGTAGCACACAGCTATAATCCCAGTACTTGGGAGGCTGAGACAGGAGGATCTCAGGTTCGATCCTGGCCTTAGCAACTTATCCAAGTCTTCAGCAACTTAGTGAGACCCTGTTTCAAAATAAAAAATAGAATAGGGCTGGGGTTGTAGCTCAAAGTTGGAATGCCCCAGGGTTCAATCCCTAGTACTCCCCGCTACACACACACACACACACACACACACACACACACACACACACCACAAGAAGTCTCATAGTCTTGTCTTCCATCTATAAACTGGAGACACAAGAAGGCTGGTGGTTTAGTTCCAACCCAAACTCAAAGGCTTAGGAACCAGGGACGCCAATGGTATAAATCCAGATATGAGTCTGAAGGCCTGAGATTCAGGAGTGCTGATGTCTGAGGCCAGCAGAACACAGTGGGCCCAGCCCAACCAGAGAAAGCAGATTTATCCTCCTCTGCCTCTGTGCTCTGTGCAGGCCCTCAGTGGACTGGATGATGCCTGCCCACATGGGTAGGGGCAACTGTCTCTACTCAGTCTACAGATGCCCATCTTTTCTAGAAACATCCTCTGAGATATACCCAGAAACAATGTTTTACTAGCTTTCTGGGCCTTTCTTAGCTTAACATAAATTTAACCATCACACCCTCCTACTATCCTTCCTGCCTTCCTGCCTACCTTTCTTCCTAAAATATCTTTCGAGCCATTAGTATGTACCAAAACACTAAGCTAGTCTTAGGTTGGCTAGGTAGTGGGAAGCGAAGGTAATTTTGAAAATAAGATTCATTCCTTACCCTCATAGACCTTATATTTGTTATTTTCATTGCAGACAGAATCCATTTGAACACCCCCTTCTCCCCATCTCCCGTCCAAAAAAAAAAAAAAATTCAACACAACCAGATTATTTGAGGGTATTAGCTGACAAAGTCTCTGGCAGGCCTGGGGTCCTAGGTTTAACTGCTATATGCCCAGGTTTGAGAGTAGCTGGGAGAAATGCCCAGCCATAGGCTTGCTCTGGTGGAAGTCCCTGTGCTATTGCTTTCTGATACCAGGCAGGACGCTCTGCCAAAGGGGCTGCAAAAGAAATCCCTGTAAAATACACTTGCAAGAAGACCCAATCTCCTCTAGCACATCCATGACATTGTGTTGCTTTCTTTGTCTTTCCAAAACTCTCATAGGTATACCTACTTAGCAAAATGTAGGCCATATCTGCTAAACTGCAAAGGAGTCTGGGGAATATACTTTTTAAGTTTCCAGTCTCTGCTACGTAGGAAGTTATAGCAGAAGGATTGGAATCTGTATGGTGGGAATGCACCCATAGTATCCACCACAGGGTGGCAGGTGAGCAGATAACCACAATAAATTGTGTGTTACAACAGAATGGATAATAATGCTGCAGGAATACCCAGAAGAGGCACCTATCTAAGGGGAAAGGAAGGGTGTTTCAGAGAAGCATCTTGGAATGGGTTATACTTCCCAAATCTTCAAGAGTTTCATAGCTATATTAGTCAGGATAGGATAGGTCTATGATACAGAAACAAACAGCTCCAAAAGTCTCAGTGGTTAAACACATCCAAAACTCCTGCATAGTCTGCTTTGTGGGTGGGACTGGTCTACATTTTTGAAGCCTGGTGCAAAATGAAACTCCTGGGCCTCTGTCTCCCAAATTGTCAAGATGGTGATGGCAAAAAATTCAACCAAGCACAGACCCCTTCTGGGCACAGAGTTTGGTGGTGTCATATGGGTCATGGGGTCATGAGGCTGGCCCTGAGTTGGAGTCTAGGAGATGCTCCAGGAAGCTTTTTTTCTCATTACTAACTCGGTAATTCAAGTAGCTTCAGCCTATGCCACAAACTCAACACAGCTTCATCAGCATTGGCCAAAACTGGGCAGAAGAAAGACTGGAAGAGCCACACGGGAGCCTCCCGCTGCCACAGCACAAAAGGATGCAGCTTCTGCTCACAGCTCATTGGCCAGAACTGGTCCCATGGTCTTGATTGACATCAAGGCGGCTAGAAGGTAGAGTTTCGTGTATGCCCAAGAAGGAGTAGAAGAGAGATTAGGGTGAACCAGCAACCTACTCAGTGCCTCAGAGAAAAGGAAACATTACCTTTGCTGTTGGCAAATATTATCTGTATTTGAATATTGATAAATTTAGTGTGGCTTAGAAATTCAAGAGATAAGTACGCTTTTTACTCACTTGCTCATTATGAATAGAACAACCTCAAAATAAAAAAAAAGTTTTGCTAAATTCATGTAGTATTAGAATAATTAATAGAAACTGATGTAAAAACCTTGAAGGAGTTTGAGTATAATGCTTTGGAGTAAGGAAAAATGTTTCTTTTTTAGTATAGACATGTCTTATATACAGATTATATTTATTTTATTAAAACATATGCATCTGAAAACCAAGTAAAATTTTCCTCTTGAAAATTTCTAAGTAATTTACCAATGGATATGCTTAAGTATTACAGTGATTAGATAACAAAATAATAGCACTGTGAGGATTCTAAATATTTTTTTTCCTGCTTCTGCCTGGCATTCTTAATTATCTTTACCTATTATGGTTCAGGTGTAGTCACATATGAAGTCCACTTCTAAACTTGGGAAATAGATGTTCCAGAAAGCGTGCTCTGTGCACCACTAATGTCCTGGGTCTATTCCTTGGACAGTTTTAATTATGAATTGGACCAAATAGTCAATTTCAATAATGTAGTTCAAACAATAAAAGGAGCTTAGACAAGAAATAAATGCAGTTCATAGAAGACTGATAGGAGAGTGTATTGACAGTTATATTTCCTTCCCCCCCCCCCATGAACTATTACTGCAGTGCACATTCAATTTGCACTCCTTTAATTTTACAATTTTGCTAACTCTTGTATTCTGGCATTGAAGCGCTACTAGAATGTTTTATTTTTGATGTATACTGTGCTCTATTGGAAAGAAAATTGAACTGGAGAGCAAATCATGAGTCCAGCCCAAACACTTAGCCAAGGAGGCAATTTCCTTCTTAGCCTTTCCTTTTCTATAAAATGGGCTAATAATGATGAACCTGGTGTGAAGATGGTGATTAGGTGGCTGCTCTTCTACCTTTGTGGACAGCAGGGATTTATACCCCAGAGTCTGAATCAGAAGCCAGCAGACTACGGCCTGCAGGTCAAATCTGACCCTTCGCTCAGTTGTAAATAAAGTTTTATTAGAACACACCCATGCCCATTCATTTATGTATCATCTGTGAGCATTTTCCTCTTACGACAGCAAAGCTAAATAGTTAGGACAGGAATTATGGGCCTCACAAGGTCTAAAGTGTTTATCATCTGGCCCCTTACAGAAAGTTTTCTAAAATCATTGGTCTGGATATTGGCCAAATATTTGTTTTGATTTGAGAAAATTTAGGCATATTGCCTTGAAGGGACATGAGTATGGCTTTAAATAAAATTTCTACCAGACACTACATGCAGAAGATCCCCAAGGACAGCCTAACTGAGCTTTTGGCTGCTGGAAGAGGGGTGGCATTTATCTTTCCGTTCTTGAAGAGCTCCCCTACAGGGCTGCTGCTGGCAGAGGTCATTATGCAAATGCAAACTCTTCTCTTCATGGTGCCCCATGTGAGACATTTGCACAAATATGAATTGTATTACAGCCTGCATTAATGTATATACTTTAGTCACTTCACGAAGTGTTGATTTGAGAAGTCCTCTGGACATTTTTCACTCTGTTTACCCGGAAACGTGAAGTAGAGAATTGAACAATTTCCTCGTCAATTGGATCAAGGTATATTGGCAACCTTGATGCCTTTAGTTTTAAGAGAAAAAAAAATGCCACTTTTTCCTCCATTGCTGGAACTTACTTATTTACTCAATCACCCAGTTAATTACTCCAATTTTCTAATCTATCCTAGCATCAAAGACAGCGTAGCCTGTTTGTGTGAATTCTCCATGTGGCTGGTACAATTGAGGTTTGTTTCTGAAGTATAAGCTTTTCATGAATGTTTATCTGTCTTCTTGCTTGGTCCCTTTGACCTCTAAGGGAAATTGTTCAGGTTTCACCTCTAAACAGATTAGGTACCATTATAGAAATGCAAAAGGAAAGGGGAAGACAGACTGGAATGAAAGACCAAGAAGTGGGTAATTTGGAGAAATGGTCCTCTGTTGGTGAAAGGAAGGCCGTTGAGGAGACCATCAGGAAAGAGAAAACTATGGATTGATGTTTTGGGAATAGTTATGTATGGTGTGAGAGGAAGCTGAAGCAGTTAGCACTTTAGGAACCTTCAGCTGGAGAGGAATTATCACTGGTGGGACCAGTGATCAGTAAGATCAATGGTAAATCATCATTGGTGAGACTAATCGATAAAATCAGTGGTAAATCATCATTGGTGAAGCCAGAGATTGGTAAGATCAATGGTAAATCATCATTGGTAAGATCATTGGTAAGACCATTGATCTTACTAATGACTATTCAAAAAAATTTATGTTCAAGAATTCTATTCAAGATTAATTAATCTGCGAAAATAAAACTGGATGTGAATTCTGACATCATCCTGGCTTAAAGGGGGAATCTTGAGCTGGTTTCATCAGATCCTGCCCTGGCCAGGGGTGGGGGGATTGTCTCATCAGGGCACACTTCCTCCCTCAGGTGTTCAGGAACTCTGCTCTCCCCAGGGATGGATGAGCATCCTCATCCTTAAAGGACTGTCTGTGTGTAGTGGGGTGGATGGCATCAGTAGCAAAGTCTCAGGACCCAGATATGTGTCCTCTTTGAGTGGACATGACCAGGCACCATATTGGCAGCTGTGAGTCATGAGCCTCAGTGGTATCAAAGAAATGTCTGGGCAATGTGATGGCCTCCCATCCCCGGCTCCTGTCATGTATGATCCTTGCTTTAGGACATGGTACTGATTTCTGAGTCTCCTGCCATCCTGTTTACGTAACCCTTCTCCTTCCTCTTTCCCTGTTCGTCTGTACAAATGTTTTGTCCATTTTAAAGAGTGGCTTTCGGATTCAATAGAGAAGTATTTTTGCAGAGTTTTTTTCGGTTTCTCCACGGGTGACTCATGCATTCTATAAAAGAGCCCTTGGGGTTCTGAGGAAGGAATTTTGTGGGAAGAATAATACTTTCAAATACCATCACCTGCCCAAAGTGGTTATTAGGTTTCGTAATTCAGAGTTTATTGGTGACTTCTGACATTGAAGAAGAAGAAAGCTGTGTCTTAGGACCAAGGTTTAGAAAGCATTAGGAAGAATTTCCTTTTTTGGCTGGCTAGCTGTTTACTTGGTTTTAGATATGAAGTTAGAAGTGGATACAAAAAGGTACTAGAATGTTAGATAGGAAAAGAACACACAGATCCAAATCACAAACTTTAAGAGTTCAGAAGGTGTCTGCCACGATTAAAGTCAAACAGAGGAAGCAGCCCTGTGTCTTAGGTCAGGTCCTAAGGAGGGAGAAGAAGAGAGGTTATTGGAAGTTATAGGCCAGTGGGTAGAAATAAAAGCCTGCAGAGAAAGCTTTGCAAATGACTGGCATCTTTCACGAGCTCAAGCTTCCCTATGAGTGACCTTTTAACAATCATAAGAGGCTTTCAAAAATCTGATGAGTGAATGCCTGAGGAGGTTAGTAGTTAACTTGCATCTTGAAGAAAATATGGGTCAGCATGGCAGCTTGGAGGGAAGATGAAGTCATTCTAATTAAGAGGACCCACCTGAGCAAGGATAGAAGCAGTATGAGTCTGTCATGTCCTGAAGACTCTTAGCAAAATGGTATATTAAAATCAAGGCACTCCAGGAGCCAATATGAGTTCTGAGAGTCTCAGTGCAACTTCGACTGTGTTTGTTGGGCTTTTCTTTGAGTGTAAGGGTGTAAGCTGTTTACCAAGTTAGGTTATAAACTCAAAGGCTCAGCCTACATCCTTTATCTCAAAATGCAGACCATAGCAGTGGAATTACAGTTCTTATGGTGTCATTTTAACAAAATATTTTAACTCTTTGTTTTGCCTCTCTTACCTGACTAAATAGCTTCGTGGCCTGTGCAGATTTTAATATGCACACAACTCATCTGTGGGATTGTTAAAAATGCAGATTGTGATTCAGTAGATGTGGCAGGAATAAAGGCCTGAGGTCTGCATTTCTCACAAGCTACAAATGATACTAATTAAGAGGATCTGGGGACCATGATTTGAGTAGAATTGGTGAAATGAAGGGGAAGGAGGTTGGTAGCAAAAAAATAGTAATAATAATAAAGATTGAGTTTGAGTTTTACCATCAGAAAGGTCTGGGTGGTTTGTTTTGAATAGCTCTAAAACTACGAACTACATAATTTGGACAAGTCATTTAGATGTTTGGGGTCTTGTATCCTTATACGAAAAATAGGACTAATGATACCATCTCCTCAGGTATCTCTAACAGATATATTTCTTCCTAGACCTGTTCACTATTTTATCTCCAGTGCCCAGTACAATACCCAGCTTATCACGCATGCTCCATAATACCTGTTGAATGAATGATTGAATTAGTTAATGAGTCGCCTCTTATAATGTAAGTAGGGCATGCAGCAAAGTATTTGGCCCTAAGAGACATTGCGAGAAATGTGGTTGTTTCTGAGAAATGTGGTTGTTTCTACACCAGTTTTCCCGTAGAAATACGAAGCCAAGTTCAGAGGCACATCTCAAACTATTGGAGCAATAACATAAAACAGGTACTCTCTTTGTGACCAATCAGTGAAAATAACAAACTTCAATACTAGAGGTTTGATGGGCAGATGCTAGTTTCATAGTGTTGTTACATGGAAATGGACAAGGGTAAATTAGGCAATCGCTTCTCAGAAGGTGGTCACTAAATATATGTCTATGTCTTATCTGTTGCCAGGGAGCTGGAAAGAAAACAATGGTAAGAAAATATCAAGTTTTAGAAATCTTTGGATTCAGAAGAGGCTAGCTCCTGATATATAACTAACCATGGGAATGGGAATTGGACAATTCCAGGTCACGTACTCATAGATTCTCTACTGCCCCCAAATATCAAAAAATTTGATTTTAATAAGCTTGGTCCTTTCCGAGTACCATAGCTCTGGTACTTCTGATATAGTTCAATTGGCATGCTTTAGTAAATATTGTTAATTGCTTGAAAGTGAGGAAAGCAATGTGATTAAACTGTGTGCCCACTATGTGCCAGGGGCTGAAGTTGATCCTGGAGAGATGGGGCAAGGGAGGCAGAGTCAGTCTTTGTCCTTGTAAGCTTTTTTTGAGAGTTGGGCAGTGAGACAGAGAAAAACAGAAAAAAAAAAAAAGAACAGACCAAGAGCTGAATTGTTTGGTTGTCTCTTTAGAGGAACATTCCCTGGGATGAGTTGTCATTTATTGACTAAATGGGCAGAAGATCATTATGGTGGTTACTTATAATTCTGACTACAGAGCAATGAATGAGTCTTTTCTTAGGTGAGTGGTAACTTAAAAAAAAATCCTTCCTTTTAAACATCTGGTGGCAGGTATTTTTGCTGTTTAGTTCACTGCTCTATCTTCAGCACTTAAAACAGTGACAGGTACATGGTAGATTCTCAATAAATGTTGAGTGATGAAACACTTTGCAAGGACGTGCTTTTAATGAATTCATGTTAAAGATGGCTGAGGACTGGTAGTTCTGTGTCTATCCAGGGCACGTATATTATCCTTTTTCTCTTATATGTAACCAGTGTGTAGGTACTAATCATAATTAACTAAGACTTCCAAAATATGGAATTGTTTTTATGCTAGAGGATTTAAATAGGTGCAACAAAGCACTAAGAGGAAATAACTGACAGTTGAAATTGACAATTGCCTTCTTGACTTAGTGTTCTTAATTTTTGTAGTAGCTTCCATTGCCACAAGCAGCATTATTATATTGCCAGTATCTATTGTAGTTGACAAGGAGGTTAACACGACTTTGGAAACTAAAATATAAATTGCAAGCCATCAAATCATACCACATACAGATTGCTAAGCAAGTACAAGATGTTTTTCAGTTAATCAGAAGCATAAAGTACAAGTGTTATTTTCTTTTCCTCCATCATAAATGCATCCCTGCTAGAGAAAGGATTAAAAGAAATCACAATTCTAATTTGTTAGATCCAGAGGTCATCCCAGGATCACTGGTTTTCAACCATTCTTGAACCACATCTCCTTCCCCAAAAGACCCCTTTCCAGCCTCTAATATCCAAGAGATTGTGTTTTCATTTTCATTTTGTTCCCAAAGCTGCTACTGCTGATGATGACAGTGATGATAATGATTATTGGTACCAGGGGTTGAACCCAGAGGTATTCTGTCTCCGAGCTATACTTCCAGATCTTTTTATTTATTTATTTATTTTTTTATTTTGAAACAGAGTCACACTAAGTTGCTAAGCCTAGCCTTGCACCTGTGATCCTCTTGTTTCAGCCTTCCAAGAACTGAGATTACAGGTGTGTGCCACCATGCCTGGCTGAAGATGTTCATTATTGAGTATATGATTTCCTAGCATGTTTTACTATTTTACAGACCTCAGTAGGGTTACCACCACTCTCATTTTCTTAAGTACAGCATTGTCAACAATGTTACCACATACTAATTTTGCTTAGTCCTTATGCCACAGAACACACATTGCCCAAGTGGGAAGTGGCTTTGTGTCCATAGAAAATACATCCAGTGGAAAATAAAAGAGGAAGCTCATCTTGGCTACAGTGAATTTTGGCAGGTGTGCAGATGAGTAAACTGTGTGACTAGCAAATCTCCACATTTGTAATTATGATTATTCTAATAGGGAGGTAAAAAGGTTTTATCACAAAGTGTTAGTAATGAAGGCTCATAGCTCTGGGATCAGTATATGTAGAACAATCTCACTAAATCTTCTGCAGGAAACCTTCAGAAATTTTTGAGGTGATGATGAGTGAAACCATGCAGTGCTTGGGTGCTCAGGTAATGGGATGGCCCATTGATTTCCAAAACAGAAATCTTAATATGGTTGGGTGCTCAGGTAATAAGATAAAGTGGTTGGGTGCTCAGGTAACGGGACGGATGCTCAGGCAATGGGTTGGCCCATTGATTCTCAAAACAGCCAACCATTCCCATATTGAGATTTAAGGATACTTAGAAATATAGATGGCATCACTTGAAGTATTGGAACTTTTTTTTTTGTTTTAAATAGCTGTGAGATAAATATTTAAAAGTGGTAAAGGAGAGAAGAGGAATCAAAACAAAGCACTGTCAAAACAAGTTTTCTTTTTGTTCTGGAGTGACAGACATCTAGTGAGGCTGTCCCAGGGAATCAGTCTGTTTTCATTAGAAAAAGTGAAGGTGACAGATAACTGCTCTTACCATGTAACATGTGAAGTGAGCGAGAGCAGAAAGATCCCACAAAGTTGTGTGAAATCAACATGTGGCCCAAGTGATGAGCTCTCTATCTGGGAGGCGAAAGGTGGAGACTAAAGAGGCCAAACAGGCTGAAACTCATTTTCAAGTGGAGAAGGTGATCTTGAGTGTAGGAGCAAAACAACAGACAAGAACAGAATCCGGGGCTTGAAATCAGTGTGATAGAGGAAATGAAACATGACCCTAGGCACAGGGAGCCCCTCCTTGGTAATGCAGGGTTCAAATGTATGAAACACAAAGAAGAAGTAGAGGAGGTCCAGGGCGAATGGCAAGTTCTACCCATATGTTATCTGTGTGTCTGTCATTGGGAAAGGTATAGGATCTTCCTGAGTCCAAAGTCCTTTTCCATTAGGTGAGGTGGATGGACATGAAGAAGTCCTCATGACAGTTTGTGGGTTTTCCAGGAACTGGAAAGGGGTCTTCTCAGAGAGTAGGTTTGGCTCCAAAGTGGCTGACAACCAGTTTTCCTGGGATGATCTCCAGATCTAACAAATTAGAATTTTCTGAATTTTATCCTCTAATAGGGAAGCATTTATAGTGAAAGGAAAAATAATGCTTCTATTTTGTGCTTCCAATTAACCGAAAAACTTACTGTACTTGCATAGAAATCTGTATGTAGTGTGATTTGATGATTTGCAATTAATATTTTTGTTCCCAAAGTCTTGTTAGTCATGCAGTGTTGTTTGGAATTCATTTTGACTCACGGAACCACCAAGTTCCTGTAACCATGTCCAGGATAAAACAGAAATTGGATCAAGGTCCTGGAAGAAATTGCTACACAAGTGATGTCCCCAGTAAGTGACCTGTTATATAAATAATCTTAACCGGGACAGGCTGTGAACTCAGTGCTGGTATTAGACTTATTTGATTAAGATGATGACTTGCTCTCTTCTGTTTAGCAATGTAAAAATGGTTTAGCAGATTGGCACGTATCAAGAGGTGCCAACATTTTATAGGCTTATGGGTAAAAAGAAATGCATCCTCAAGATAGGTCTGGGGAACTAGTAAAGAAAAAGGTAGGGTGGAGTTTAAGAGAAGGGTAGAGTGATTGTAGAAGGGACAAGTCCTTCTAGGACAAGTTTAAGATAAAATGATGTCTGTCTGAATGGAAAACGATGCAGGGGGGTGGGATTTGTGTGGTGGGGAAAACTAAAGTATGGATCTAAAATCCATTTTGATGTGTTCATAATACTGACCCCACAGTTGGGAGCACAGATTTTCTGGATGGTGGACTGGCCTTCTAGGTACAATGATGGTTATAGTATGATAAAGAGTGCCTTCTTAGAAGAAGGTTGAGATAATGAGAATAGGATTATATCAGAATAATTGAATCTAAATCCCATTATTTTATCTTTGCCAATGTTATTTTAATAGAAAACAAGTATTTTAAGTTCTAGTTGGAAAGGATTAATTTTTCTTTTTGGGCTGATTATTGTGGTAAACTGGTACACAGATACTGTGGGACCTTTTCCCCTGCCAGTACCTGATGAGACTAGAGAAATGAATAAAATAGCAACTGGCATGTGTAGTGCCTTAACAAAGTGTTTTCCCATAAGCAGCTTCTGTCATTCAGGGAGACCCACTATTGAAGTCTACCTCACCCCCTCAGCACTCCCCACCTGGAATTTGCAATAGTCACATCTCATTATTGTATTCCTGTTGTGTTCAAGGTTGGCTGGTGCTGATAGTATTCTCACAAAGGTCAATAATTATCTCAAATAATGTTGTGTTACATTCTCCACATCAAAAAAAAAAATGATGCTATGAGCAGGTATTGAATTGTTTTCCTCTTACAGGTAATGGAGATTGGTTTTTGACCTGTTGTTCAGCCCATAAATAGTTAATCCCATTATTATAAAGAAAATGATGCTATTAGCCTTATTTATAGGAGGATATTTTTAAAAAGGGAAGAGGTGGGGCTGGAGTGAACAGTATCTCGGGATTTTAGATGCAATTAGGAGATTCCCAACTAAGAAATCTAGAATGGAAATTTTCTCCTCTAAATGTAAGTTGAGCACATGATTTGGGGGCATCATTATCTATATGAGAACAATTATAAAATCAATATATTTTGAAGCCAAAGGGTTTTCCCTAATCATGTGCACTTCTTAACCCATTCAGCGAAGTGTTCTGAGATTTCCAAATCTCATTCTAGAATGATTTTTTCAGCATTGTATTAAAAACTTAGTGTGCGTGCTGTTGTAGTTGCCACTTGGTGTGATACCTTCAGGCCCTAAAGGAAATGAACAGATACCATTGGAATTTGCATGCTCATTTCTTTTGTTTGTTTGTTTGTTTATTCTGTTTTCTATATTGCTGGTTTTTTTTTTTATCTATTACCAGTACCCAAAAAAAATGTTACATTTCTGTGATCTCAGTGTTCTAACAGTTTAAGAAAGTCTTAGAATCCCTTTTGGCATTATAAGGCTTGATACACATGACTAATGACCTCTTTCATAACGCAGGAATTGTTTTGCTGCTTGAGAGCGTTAATGTACTTAAAATTAATGGAAGGAACTAATCTACTTGGGGTGACAAGTCAGAGTGTATAGTGAATTAACTGCATGCTCAAATTTTCTTTTTGAAGCAAGAGAGGATTTTATCTTTCATCGCAGAATTTAGGACTTATGGTTTGATGCATTAGGGTGTCCCCCCTACCCCCATCCATCCCCTTTGGTTAAGTCAACTAGTTTGCTTATCAAGGGTCTCTCCTTTTTCATCTTATGTCCCATCTTCTCCCTAGCATCCACATATTAGGGAGAACATATGCTTTTTTACTCTTTGTGACTGGCTAATCTCACTTAACATAATGTTTTCCAGTTGCATCCATTTCCCTGCAAATGACATGATTTTGTTCTTCTTTATGGCTGAGTAAAATTCCATTGTGTACATATCCCATAATTTTGTAATCCATTCATCTGTTGATAGACATCCTGGCTGCTTCCATAGTTTACTCCTCAAACTATTCCGTGAAATAGAAAGAAACGGGACCCTCCCAAACACATTCTATGAAGCCAACATCACATTTATACCGAAGCCAAATAAAGACAGCTCAAGAAAAGAAAACTATAGGCCTATATCATTGATGAACTTAAATGCAAAACTGCTAAACAAGATACTAACAATGAGCATTCAAAACCACATCAAGAAAATTATACACCATGACCAAGTCGGGTTCATCCCAGGGATGCAAGGCTGGTTCAATATACAAAAAACAATCCATTTAATTTACCACATAGATAGAATCAAAGACAAAAATCACATGATCATCTCAATTGATGTTGAAAAAAGCATTTGACAAGATCCAACACCCATTCATGCTAAAAGTACTGCAGAGAATCGGAATAGAAGGAACATACCTCAAAATTATAGAGGCAATATACAATAGGGCCACAGCCAACATCATATTAAATGGAGAAAAACTGCAAGAGTTCCCACTCAACACAGGAACAAGACAAGGATGTCCGTTATCACCTCTTCTGTTCAATATAGTACTTGAGACTCTAGCCAGAGCAATAAGGCAAGAGAAGGAAATCAAAGGGGTAAAAATAGGGAAAGAAGAACTAAAACTATCCCTTTTTGCAGATGCCATGCTAAATCATCTCTCATGATTGAATAGAGTGTGTCTGTTTTCAAGATGTTCAGAGAAAAGGAAGATGATCCAGTTGTTCCCTGACCACTTGGCATCTCAACATTCTACATGTTGAGTTCAAGTTACCCCAGCTTCGGGTTGAGACTGCAGCTTCTTGTTAGGTAGATGGGCATGAGCCCCTTAAGGCCTGCTGCTGGAACTCCCCACAGGACTTGCAGGCCTATGATCCAGAAGCACTATGTTAAATCTTCCCTCGGGCATTTCCACCCCCTGAGGACTTCCCACATTCCAAGACCACCTCAGGTTTCCCATAAACAGGCAACCCCCCCCGAAACTTAAACATTTCTACAAAGTGTTTAACTTCTACCATCTGGGTTCACCCCAAGACATCTCCTGAATAGACCCTCCTCTAACCCTGCCCAAATGTGGTTAACCTGTGATTAAAAATTCTTTTTCTAAGAATTACAACTTTCTCTTTTGAAAACTTGGAAGAATACCCCTGGGCACACTTGTGCAGAGAGGGACCCAAGCCAACTTGAAGTGACCCCTACCAATTATAATGCTTTTAACATGTTGTTAGCATTGTGAGTTTGCCCCCCTCCCTGGGCTTCACTTGGGTGGTTATGGGTAAGCACATGCGCAGTGGCCAAAATAGGCGTGTAAGCCTGCCTGCCACTCAGCCCCATCAATCAAATGATCACAGAGCCCCTCAAAGAGTCAGGAACTAAAATCAGATATGAGCAGGTGCCAGCACCTCTACCAGGGATTCTCTGGCCACTCGATTAAAAAGACCCGTTCTTGTTCTCCTTTGAGAACATACTGTTGCTGGCAATAAATCCTGTTGCTTGTGCAACACAATGCCCTGGTTTCTGGTCGGAATTCTTTCCTTGAAACACACAAGAACCAAGGACTGGGGCTCCACTCTGGGACCCCCATTCACAAGGGTGATACCACCACCTCTGATGAAGGTTGTATTCCTCAGGTATACACACTTCCCCAATTTTATTTTAAACATTTTAAAGCGAATATTGTACTTAAAAACTTTATCCTAGAATATTTCAAATTACACAAGTGGAACCTATTCAGCAAGAGCTTTTAAGCATGGTTCCTAATACTAAAAATATTTATTTGTTTATATTTAATTTATTTATATACTTATTTATTTATTGTACTGGGAATTCAACCCAGAGCATTCTGACTCTGAGCTACACCCCCAGATTTTTTACTTCTTGTTTTGAAACAGGGTCTTCCTAGTTGCTTAGGGTCTCGCTGTGTTGCTGAGGCTGGTCTCAAATCTATGGTCTTCTTGTTTCAGCCTCCAAAGTACTGAGATCACAGGTGTGTACCAGTACCACCCAGCTAATACTAAAACTTTAAATGGAGATGGGGTATGTAGCAACATTTCAAAATTTCTCATTCCACCTTTCAGTTTTATGTAAAGAATACTAGAATTTCTGGCCAGGAAGTGGTCATTGCCCTTTGACCCAGCAACCTGACAATGTTTTGTCTGAATTGAATGGTTCAATGATGTGGGTGGCAAGTCCCACATCTACCACCCATAGCTTTCCTGGCATATGATATGGTTGGTGGCCTGCAAATCAGCTGTCTAGACATGGCATTAAAGCTCTTAACATACCTTCTTCATTTGCTCTGTGATTGACAGGAACATTCAAACCATCTATGGGAATAAATCTGCTCAGGGAAGACCAACCCTGGGATTTCCAGGTGGCTAGATTGTAGACATACTGAGATTCAATATACTGAGATAAAATGCCCTCAAAGGACCAGGGGCTTCCAGGCACCATGGTGATGGCACACATCTGTAATCCCAGTGCCTGGAGGCCGAGACAGGCAGATTGCAGGGTTGAAGCCAGCCTTTGTGTCTCAGTGAGACCTTGTTTCAAAATAAAAAATAAAAATGGCTGGGAGTGTAGCTCAGAGGTAGAATGCTCCTGAGTTTGAAAAAAAGACTAAGGGCCTGAAAGGCTTGAAAATATGTCACTCCACCCCAGCAGTAGCCTCTGCAGTTTCTATAACCTAAATCACTGAATGCCCTTTCCCCTGTTCCCTAGTCCTGAGAAATGTGTTGGACATAGTATATAGCCTGGATTTTACACTCAAGTAAATATGCTCTGTGTGTTTCCAAAAAGACCAATATTTATATATCAAGCTCACCAAGTTAAATTTACTTTCCCACATTAAGCCTGCATGATGAATGGCTTTATCTTGCCTATTACAGCCTGTTAAACCATAAATCCCCAGGCAGGAGATAGAGCAAAAAAATAACTTGAATGAAGAAAGCCACCGAGGGACAAACCATTACTATTTAAGATGGTTATACTGCATCACATTTGCTAACAATAATATGTAAAATACCTTGGAAAACCTATTTACTCTTATTTTCCTTCCATTTCAATTTCTGTTGCTAACAACAACAAAAAAGGAATGTTGACATAAGGAGTATCTGACTAACCCAGTATTTCCATCTCCCTATTTTATTACCTACATAATATAGTGTTCCTCGAACCATTTTTACTTCCGTTCTTACTGTTAGACGAATAAATGAATTAATGAATAAACATGAGCACCAAAGTACTTCCATATTCTAGTTGGAATGCCCTTTCCACTTACTGAAATTTTAACCCATATTTCAGGTTTAAGGAAACGTCCTATTTTTTCCAAAAGGCTTTCTATTGTCTTTGTTTAGAGTTTTTCTTTCTACTTACCACCCTTCCTTAGAACCTCAGATTTTGTTTGGGTAAATATTTTGATCTGCCTTGTTATTTCCTTAAGTACTGTTAGTGATTACAAAGTGTTTTATCTTTGATTCCAAACTACTCACTCAGTGCTGTTTATGCTTTTTTGTATTATGCAAAGTAGATCCCAGGACATTTAGAAGGTAGACTAGTGTCAGCATGACTATGTAATTTACCATTCAAACTGTATACTTTTGAGAGTAATGGGAATGGGATTAAGTAATTATGCTGAGACACCAGGAATAAACCAAGACTCTTCTGGGCAACCCAGAAGTCTGAGTACTTTAGGAAGCAAGAATGATAATTCTGTATTCAATGGCATTGAAACATGGAATGACCTGTCTTGCAGAGGATGCTTTGTGCAGGTCTTCTTTCTGATACCATTGAGTACAATAGACACTGTGGAATATTGTGAATAAATATGTTCTTAGTACTACTACTGGTGCTAAATATTTAAAGACAAGAGAATAAACACATATGGCAAGTTGTGTGGTGGTTTAGACTCAAGTTCTTGTCGGTGAGAATAAAAATGAGAGAGGTGTTTTCTCTTGCATAAATTTATTCTGAAATGGGTGGTGATTGTGAAATAATTGTTTAAATCTTAGCATCATGGTGATGTACACATTTGTCTCCATCACTGGATTATGGGCTACATCACAGGAGAAAATATGTCTGATTTGTATTTCATAATGCCTTATATATGCACAAACAGTATATGCTGTTAAATTATGTGGAATCTTAGAAGAATTTTGTTAGGTCAAACTTTGATTAATAGAAGGTTTTTTTTGTTTGCTTGTTTTTTTCCCCCCAAATTCCTTGACCTGTAGAACTGATGCTCTACTTATAAAGAACTTACTCTTTTCAAAAGAAGGCATCTGAGGAAGGCATAGTGGCACATGCCTGTAACCCCAGTACTTATGAGGCTGAGACAGGAGAATTGCAAGTTCAAGGCTAGCCATAGCAACTTAGTGAGAGAGACTGTTTTTCAAAATAAACAAAAAAGGATAGCTCAGTGATAGAGTGCCTCAGTTCAATCTCCAATACCACATACACAAAAAGAAGCCATTCTATTTTTGAATAGCCATATTCGTAGAAAAACACATGTTGTTATAACTTTGAGTTGACATAATCCTTTAGCACTTAACATGTACAGGGTATCATGAGTTCATCTGTTAGTCCTCATTTGACCTTCAGAATCTACCCAGAACAAACTAAAATCCCCTTCCTTTCAAATAGTTGAAGTCTGCTATCAAGGTCTCCTGAGTTTTTTCTTATCAAGCTTTGGCTTTACCATTTTTAAATCCTTTCTCATATGACTCACTTCCCAGACTAATTGCTATTCTGTTCATCTTTGAAAATATCCCACTTGAAAAGTTTCTCTTAAAAAAAATAGTTCAGAGGAAAAATCTTTCAGCCCAGGTCTTAGCAATGCAGAGTACAGGGGTTGGTTACCAAAGCTCTCGGGTGATGGTACAGATCGTATACTGTACGGATGTACCTGGAAAAGGAGGCAGAGGGAAATAACTTCCAGCTCACCAAGCTGCATGCCTGGGCTCAGGGCTGTGTGATTGCAGAGGAAGGGTGTTGTCATAGTTATAAAATGTCCCCTAAAGAGCTCATTTATTAATGTTTGGAGCTGATGTAATTGGGTCATGAGGGTTATAATCTCAGCAGTTACAATGGACTTATCTGGGTGGTGACCTAGGCCGGTAGGGTGTGGCAGGTGATGGATACCTGGGGGTGCAGTCTTAGAGAGTATATGTGGTTCCTCCTCCCCTGCTCGCTCTTGCTTCTGGCCTTCATGATGTGAAGAACACAGCCCACATGTGTACACTCACACTCTCTCTCTCCACCTCCTATTGCCATATCTTGAGATCCCCAGGCCTCACATGGCTGAACCTGAAACCATTTAAAAAAAAAAACCCTTCTTTCTTCTAAGTTAGGTGGTCAGTCTTTTATATTATAGCTGCAAGAATGCTGAACAGTATAGGCCTCTATTTTCTCTATCAGCACAAAGGCATCAAATGGGCTTGCCAGTTCCAGATGTGCTACTCTGATCCCATCTTGCATTGCCCGTGTATTGAATGCTATACATCGTTCTAACACAGTCCAAGATTTCCTATGCTATTTGGTAATCATATTATTTGTGCATTTGTAAGTGTGTGTGTGTGTGTGTGTGTGTGTGAGAGAGAGAGAGAGAGAGAGAGAGAGAGAGAGAGAGAGAGAGAGAAAGAGATACTGGAGATTAAATCTTAAACTGAGGGGCATTCTACCTCCTAGCTATACTTATAGCCCTATTTAATTTTTTTATTTGGAAACAGAGTCTTACTAAGTTGCTGCAGTTGGCTTTGAACCTGTGATCCTCCTGTCTCAGCCTTGCAAGTACTGGGATTACAGGTATGTGTCAGCATACCCAGCTCATTTGCTCAATATTTTGACCTTGTGGCTAAGTAAATTCCCTGAGCCTTATTTATATGAGCTGCTGTGAAGCCAGATTTCTTCAGTCGTACCTGTCTTAATATATGCCATTAGAAAGAATAAAAACTTTCCACTATTTGTGCAGATTTTCTTCCACATTAACTTGAAGTCATTAATCCACAGTCTTGGGAAATAATTGTTCTCAACCAGCTTTTAGTTCATCTCATGATTAGTCATTTCTCTATCTTCTTTAAAATTTAGCTTGAAACAGTAAAATCTTTTGCTGAGCTTGTTAAAACTATGGCACTACCCAGAATTAGCCAGACTTGGCAATCCTATCTAGGCAAACCAATGCTAATTTTGGTAATCACTTGTTTCAAAGCAACCATGATTTATTTAATTTCTCTACTGAAATTTTATTGAGGCTTGATATCAAGGTCACACTTGTTTATTTCTTTTGAAAACCAGGACACTTGTTTATCCCTGGACACCTCTCCTCTTCTCTTCTCTTCTCTTCTCTTCTCTTCTCTTCTCTTCTCTTCTTTCTCTTCTCTTCTCTTCTCTTCTCTTCTCTTCTCTTCTCTTCTCTTCTCTCTTCTCTTCTCTCTTCTCTTCTTCTTCTTCTTCTTCTTCTTCTTCTTCTTCTTCCTCTCTCTCTCTCTCTCTCTCTCTCTCTCTCTCTCTCTCTCCCCTTACTGAAGATGGCTGCACTAAGCCCTGCATGGTGGTGCATGCCTGTAATCCAAGTACTTGGGAGGCTGAGACAGGAAAATCACAGGTTTGAGGCCAGCCTCAGGATTGAAGTGAGACTCTAAGCAACCTAGTGAGATTCTGTTTCAAAACCAAAAAATAAAAAAGGGCTGGGGATTTAGTTTAGAGGTGCAATACTTCTGGGTATAATCCCTAGTCATCCCCCACCCCAAAATAAAAGATGGCAGCACTATTGCTGACTTCATCCATGTGACCCCAGATAATTGCAAGAAGAAAGCAGATCCACAGCTTCCTCCTCAAAGACATTGGACATGTGACACAGAAGCATTGCTTCATCTTACACTTGGGGAAGGTCAAGGTGAGAACTGTGGAGATTTTGTGAGGAGCCCTCCTCCTGCATTTGCTCTGTGGAGGGTCGCCAGTCCTCTGACTTAACTTAAACATCATGTTTTATAGCCAGGTTCAATGGCCCACAGTTGTAATCCCAGTACTTGAGAGGCTAGAACAGACTCTAAAAATTCCTAGGAGATCAGAATGAACAACTTAACATGACACTATTTCACAATAAAAACTAAAAATAAGTCTGGAAGTGTAGCTCAGAAGTACAGTGCCCCTGGGTTCAATCCCCAGTACCATGAAGAAATGAAGCAAACACAAAAACAATGTTTTACTCCGTGAGTACACTTAATACATGCCAGTCTTGGCGTGTAAAAGCCACTTGTCCCAGAAGGAACTGGAGATTGGAAAGGATCCAGTCTCACATCCCAGGAGAAGAATCTGAGTATTCACGGCTGACCTCACAGTATAAGAAATACCCATTTGATTTGCTTTTGGTCTCAAGCTGCATGAGCAAGCCCAATAGCTTAATCCCTACAAGTTACTGAAGGAGCATTCGACAGTGACTAGAAAAGCAAAATTTCATTGGAGGGAGGGAGATTAAGCAGACTGCATCGAGAAATACTAGACTTTGCCACAATAACAAATGACCTCTAACACTAAGTAGCTTAGAAGTAGATGAATTCTTGCCCAGACTCCATGTTCACTGGGCACTGGCTGGAGAGCTTGGGGAGTTTTTCTCCATGGCACCATCCTTGTGATGAGGCCCAGGGTGATGGAAAAGTCACTAGCTGGGGCGATGATGGAGGTCGTGACAGGGAGAAAGGAGTCATACAAGTGTGCATGGGCTCTAAAAGCCTGTGTTCTAACGTTACTTACTGCGACACTTTTCTCGTGGTTTAATGGCAAAGGCGAGTCACACATAGCTTCACATGGGCAGAAAGTCTAATGCCACTGTGTGCATGAAAAGAGAGAGGATGAAAACATAGGTGAGCAGCCATATGTACCAGTTGAAAATGTGTTTCTGTTGATCGATATAGAGGTAATGCACTTGACATGTGAGAAAACTTTACTATAAAAGATGATTTTTTTAAAAAGTAGGTGCAACTAGAATTCCCACATTCTAGAGTTAATTTAAAAGATGCTTTACAAATTGAAAAAATCAACATAATTTTAAAGGAGAATAATTTCTTCCATAGGCCAAATTAGGTTCCCAGTGTAAGTATTATCTCACAACACAGAACCAAACTACAGAGAAATAGAAATATTGGGTGAAAAATACAGTTCTAGCACATGTAATGTGCAAATAAAAAATTTTCCAGGAGGAAGAAAGGAAGGAGAAATAGGAAGAAAGGAAGGAGCAATAGTAATTCAAAACAATAACAACAAAAACATGAAGAAAAGTTCTTATAAAGGAAAATGAAATTTCTGTTTGGAAAAAAAATACAGTTGAGGTCCGGGGGGGGGGGGTTCGTGAAAAATATATGTGAATGTGTACACATGTGTACACGACGCACATGTACATGATACGTATGCATATGTACATGATACATACACAAGTACATATATCTAGCTATATCTGTGCATACACATATATACATATGTAGATGCACATAATCACATATGTAGACATATGAAGTGTGTGAGTCACCTTTAAAAAGACTTGGAAGATAAAAGATCTTTTTGGCTTAGGTTTCAGTGGTTCAGTCCATGGTTGGCCTGCTCCATTGCTCTCTACCTGAGGTGAGGCGGAGCGTCAAGGCCGAAGAGTGTGGCTCAGGGATACTGCCCAGCTCTTGGTAGCTAGGCAGGAGAGAGAGGAAGGGGCTAGAGGGAAGATACAGTCCCCAAGCACCCACCCCTAAAGACCTGCTTTTTCCAATTAGCTCCCACCTGCTGCAGTCTCCATAGCCTTCCAGTAATACATTCAGCTTTGAATCACTGCATGGATGAATCCACTGGGAGGTCAGAGGTCTTACGATCCAGTCACTGCCCAAGGGCCCTGTTTCTGAACATTGCTGAATAAAGCTTTAGCACATGAGCCTTTAGGAACAATTCCAGATCCAAGCCATATGTGGAGAAAGACACCTATCTACTCGTGATATGTTGGTGTGTATACACTGGGCTTATACATACATAGTGGGATAGTGGTGTGTGTGTGTATACACAGGCATGAGGGAGATACGTATAAGAATATCCATGAGTGGGGTGGGGTGGCTTATGTTTGTAATCCCAGTACTTGAGAGGCTGAGACAGGTGGATCAAAGGTTTGAAGACAGCCTCAGCAACTTAGCAAGACTCTCAGCAACCTAGCAAGACTCTGTGTTGAAAGCAAAGAAAAAAAAATAAAAAAAGGTCTTGGGCTGTAACTTGGAAGTAGAATGTCCCTGTGTTCAGTCCCCAGTACTACACACACAAAAAAGTATGCATGGGTAAATGTATGTGTTATCTATATTTCTTGGTGACATACTGGAAGGGAAAAGGGAGAAACATTCTAAGCTTCCAGAGAAAGAATAATGTATTTCTTAGTTGGAAAAGAGACTTGGACCCATACTTTTCCGTAACCACTGAAGTCAGAACCACAGGATGTGTGTGGACAGCCAGGAATCCAGTCTCAGATTTCAGCCACCAACCAGGAAACAGGTCGAAAGTACTCAGATACAGCTTCATAGTGTGAGCCGTTCTTATACCACACCTGTAGTAATATCTGATGAAGTAACAGAAGCAAATGAAAATTGAGCCAGCATAGACATTTTAAGATGGGGAGACAGCGCAATGAAGAAAGACCAAATCTGACAGTGTAGTTAAATATTTACTCACCTTGACAGCATTCCAATTTGGTACATTTTTTTATTGGGTGCATTGTAATTTTACATCATATTGGGGTGCAAAGTGTTAGAAAAATACATGCAGACAACTCTTGTCCTTCCCACTGGGTCCTCCTTACCACCACCTTGCAAGTCTTTGAGATTGGAATTGGCATTTTGTAAATGTTCATGGCATTATTTGTACTCTGCATTCTTTTATGACTTCATCTTCTTCTGTAAGCCCCTCAGTCTCTCCACTGAAGTCTCTGCTCCTCTCTCTGATGTTGCCCTTATTTCCAAATATTTCTCTTGCTTCCACATATAAGAAAGAAAATACATCTACTTGTTCATTGGGACAGGGTGCACTCAGTATATAATATTCTTGAGTTCCACCCATTTCCCTGCAAGTGGTGTAATTTTGTTTTTCTTCATGGCTGAGTAAAATTCCATGGTGTGTATATACCAGAGCTTTGTTATCCAGTCATCTGCTGATGGATATCTAGGCTGATTCCATAGTTTGGCTATTGCAAATTGTGCGGCTAAATTTGGTACATTTTTTGCCCCAATTTACAGATGGGAAAACTGAGACTTTGAGCAGACTGGCACTTGGAGGAGCAGAGCTGGGCTTCAAACAAGCTCTTCGTGGGTAGAACTCATGCTGTTCACTTCTTTTCCATGAGGATCTCCTTGAAACCAAGGGAAGGGAGAATTGCTTAGTAAAGCAAGAAAACCAGGACTCAAGAAGGAAAAGATAGACACATTTACTTTCCCAAAATTTTTTTGTCAAAGATACCAAATACAAAGTCTAAAGTCCTAAAATAGGAAAAAAAAATTGTACTACATGACAAGAGTTCATATGATATGTCACCAATATAGTCAGACTAAATGAAACCAAGGGAAAAAAATCACTAAATTACAAAAATGAACATGTATGTGAACAGACAAAGCAGAAAAGAGGAATGCAGACTGAAGATCCCTGTAGGAAAAGACTCCCCCACCTCATTTGTAATCTGCATAACACAAATAATAGGACACTGTTTTCTACTCTGTGAACTTGCTAAAGTTAAAAGTATTTGTAGCATTGATCATATGACTGGTGAGGATTCAGTTCTAGTCATACTTAAACATGCTTATAGTCACAGGATAAATTTTTACATAAAGGAGAAAATGATCTGGGGACATCAATGAAAATAAAAAATGTGCACACCTAGCAAACCCTTTGGGAACACGATTCCAGAAAAGTTGTATCATGTTATATTAAGAAATTGGCATACTGGTTAATGTTTAACCACTGGCTCTCCTGAAAGGGAAGAGGAGAGGCAAGAAGGTAGGAAGAGGGGAGAGGGAGACTCAGAGGAAGGAAAGGAAGAAAGAAAATCTCGTTTGCTGTACTTGCCATTTTCCAAGCTGTAAACAACACCCACCTTGGCCACGTTCCAGTTACTAAGGTGCTGCCAGTGAATGTAGAGTCGGGAAGAGGTAGACACAGCTTACTGTGCCAGGTCTGCAAAGGCAGGCATCTGCTCATCCCTGGGTTGACACATGAGCACGAGGACCTCAGCTGTGACATTGTTATCATTCCTAACTTTGTTTTCTGCACTCTCTCCATATTGTTATAGTAGTCAATACTTTAGTAGGTTTTGAATTTTTTTGTGTTTGTGGTACTTGGGATTGAACTCGGAGGCATTCTACGTTCAAGCTACACACCCCAGCCCAATTTTGTTTCTTATTTGGAAACAGGGTCTCACTAGGTTGGTGAGTCTCATTACTTGCTGAAGCTGTCTCTGAACCTGCGATCCGCCAGTCTTAGCCTCCCAAATGCAGGGATTACAGGAATGCATCACCATACCCAGCAGATTTTGAAATTTTTGTAAAATTTTTTAAAGAGACTCACCCTGGGTCTCCCTACTTACACCAAGAAAGTCTTTCAGTTTTCAGAGTCTGATTTCTTTGGTTCCGGAATCTAAACTCCATCAGTCAAGGGCTGTATTACTCTTTCCTCATCATCTCTTAGACATTGTAAAGAAATCTGACAGCTCCATTAATAAAATGAATCTTCAGCTCTTCAAGGTTGGCAAAAAAGTGATAGATAACTTCTCTGCTAACCTTGAGGGATCTGTGTGTGGCTGTATTAAGGGAGCTGTCAGCTTGCGTTCTCAGTGTTAATTTCACCAGAATTCAAGTTCCATGAGGGCAAAGACCCTGTTTGACCTCGTATACCAACTTTTCTCCCAAAGGCACTTAGTAGTTATTTAGCAAATCACTAATCAGATAGTGAATAAATACGTGAGTAAATCTTCTCTTTGCTGCATTTGTTCCCTTTTATTAAAAAAACATCTTGAAAAAGAAAAGGACAGAAAAAGGGTTCTGTGTGTTTTTCTGCTATGAATATCGATGACTATACTACAATTAGCTGAGCTTTACCTCTCAGTTTTTTTTTTTTTTTTTCTTTTGGATTGGGCTTTAACAACAACAATAAAAAAAGACAGAAGAAAAAGGCACTTACTATTTTTATACTTTTCTCAAAAAACTTTGGTTCTTTCTCTGCTTTTAGCCTTCATACACTTTATATCCAGTCTTCCCACTGGGTTTGTATTTTTCTGTCTTTGAACGCACTCTTTAAAAATATAATCCTATCAGAAAGCTGCCTGTACATCCATGTGATTCGTATTAGACTTCTAAAATCTTCCTTTTATGTTCATTTGGATCTTTGTAATATTATGAGGATTTCCCCCTTTAGCAATCTCCTGTTTCATCTGAGCTACCTTCCTCTTTAACTCTTGAGCCACGACTTCATGATTCTGTTTGTTTTGGTCTGACTCCATGGTTAACCAGCCTTGTGAACCCACTGAACGTGGGTGACACTTGATACGGGACCATTTCCCTCAATCTTTTATTATCATTGTTTCTCACCTCAAAAGCCCCTCGGGCTTTCATATATGGGACAGACATTTCACTGCCCCTTCCTAGTTTAATCATATAAGTAGTGTTTGCCAAGAGCTCAGTATGTACCTGAGTTAGTATTGTCTGTTATGACATCAGACAAAATAAGTGCTAAATATCTAATAAAGTGCGGTTCTTTTGGATATTTAAATACTGCGTGTGTGTGTGTGTGTGCCTGGTATATATACAGAAGCATAAGGAAAATATTTTATTTACATGACTCTAAAGGAAGAAAGTCCGAAAGGTCTAAAGGAGGCTGATATTTAGTTACAAGTCCTATAAAAGCAGTATAGTACCAGTGAGCTTTGCATGAGTGGGCAGCCATGGAAAATTATAGAATGGACCTTACGGGAACCGCAGAGCGATTCCTTAATGTTGTTGTAGAATTATATGCTTTCCAACTTAGAAATTAATCATCAGAGGTCTCACAAAATTTTGTCATATCTCTGTTCTCTGTGCTGCCTGCTTTTTTTTTTTTTTTTTTTTTTCTTTTAACAAAGGCCACGGAGAGAAGAGAATCAGGAAATTGGAAAGGGAAAGAGGGAATATTTCGTGCGATGTTGTCAGGGAGACAGGAGAGGTGCATTTTTTTTTTTTTTTTTTGGTTGTTGTTAGTGTGAATGTTAGATAAAATGAAAACTTAGATATGTAGAAAGGTCACATGGGGCTTACTTAACACTCATAATAGTGGATAGATGATTTAGGGCAAGGAATCCTGCCCCAAAACACAAACCCACACAAAGGCAAGAAACCTGGGATGGCCTGAGGCCTAGTCACGCTTGGCTCCATGATCACGCTTCCACTGAGGAGTGACTGGCAACAGTGTTAGTTGCGTGAAGGCAGCACCTGACTGTGCCTGGGTATCTTGGTCAACATTCTCACTCCGTGATCCAAAAGGCCTGACCACACAACTTGGAGGAAGGAAGATTTCTTTGCTCACAGTTTTCTGGAGATTCCAGAGTTCAGTCCGTGTCGGGCCGGGTCCGCAGAGCTCAGAGTGCAGGGACGGGAAGCAGAGAGAGGGAGAGAGCCAGGGCCTGCTCTCGCATCACGGAGTCTGGAAGCAAGAGAGCCAGCCCAGCCAGCAAGCCAGGGGATTCAAAGACAAAAGCCACAGTCCCTAAGGCGGCGACACCCCCAGGGGCACACCTTCTCCAGTCACACCCTACTGGGCTTGGTTAGCACCCAGTCCATGGCAAATCCAGTCACAATGGATTTAATCCACGGATGAGATTACAGCCTTCAAGACTTAATTACATCAACTCTGAATATGATACATGAGCTCTCTGATGATAATCCTACACATTGGAATGTATTTTGCTATTACTCTCTGTATTGTCTGGTTAAATATCAAGAAAGGTAAATGTTTTAATAAACTTTTTTTTTTAATGGAAGAAACTTTCCTAAGTGAAATTATTCTGCTCTTTACAATGGTTTAGCCTGTGAAGTTGTTGGTAAGTCAGCACTGCTCAGTTTGCAACTAGACATATGAATCGTAAGCACAGGACTTAGGAAGAGGCAGATAGCTTCATTCTACAGAGCCGTCCCTATACAATGACAGTCAGCTTCGCTGTAATTTGCAGTTACACTCTGACCAGGAATATACACACATGCCAAATACTCATTACCCCAAAACCTGTGTGGCCGAAACATCCCATCTTCTGAGTTCAGGGGACAGAACTTCATTTCCTAAGTATATAGGACTGCTCCTTGAATCACGGTGTGTTTCGCCTGCAAATATGGACGTATTTTTGCCTGTTGCCATATTCCCAAGGCAATGTGAAGAATGACACTTTGAGGCGGGAGAGGACATATATAAATAATCATTCTAATTGAACGCTCTCTCCTTGGGCAGATGGATTGGTCCTCTGATCTGACAGGTTGCCTTCCATCTCCATTATCTGTGATGGAGATGAATAAATCCCCCCTCTGACCAGGACCAGCCCATATGCTAATATCTTCAAGAGGATACTTGATCTGCCAACTTAGATGGATGTGATTTCTCACCACCTCCTCATTCCGGTTGTGTAGCAAACCAGAAGGGCAAAGGGAATCCAATTGGGGCTTTTTGTTTTTCCAGGCATAGTAGAGTTCATTTTCCCTTTTTCCTATAAGAGCACCAAGAAGGATTGTAGGAAGTCCAAGTGTATTACAATGCTGGGCCAGACATAAATTCAGGCCCTTTCGATTTATCAAGTTATTACTAAGATGCCTACTAAGTGCTGGATATTCTGCTAGATTTGTGATAAGGGAAATATTTCCTGATACCAGCAATATTCACCTCCTTAAGGAGCTTAGAATGTAGCCAGGGGGTGAAGGAATATATATTTAATGCCAATGAAAAGAAATTGTGATGAGGCAGAGAGTATGTCCTCAGAAAGAAGTTAACTCTATCTGATAGAACCCAGGGCCATTTATTACTGTTGTTAATCCTTCAGTTTTAAATTGTGGTAAGGACCTATCTAGATGGAAATAATGATGAATCGGCCAGCAGCTGGCCCCTAGTTAAGTTTTTGAATAAATGGAAAATGTAGGTAACAGAAGAAGCAAAATGGGGAGACTTTCTGATAAAAGGGGACAAGCTTTTCAAAGGGTTTCCTAAGAGACTGCCCCAGGACTGATATGGTGCATGTTTAATCTAGACTTTCTGGATAGACTGATCTCAACACAGGGGAAACTGAGAGCAAAGAAGGGGAGAGTTTAGAACAGTCCCAAAGGGAGACCAAAAGACGGAGAACTGAAGATAGCAGAGTATAGAGAACCAAGATGAATGAGAGATATTGGGCAATAAGCACATTTTATTGACGAGGGCCCTACTTTCAGGTCTATATGTAGAAAGAACCGCATGTTTCAGGAACTTTCAACTGTGTTGATTTTTAAAGAAAGAATATTGTCCCTTCCCTTGGATTCTAAGCATTTTAAGCAATTTTGCTTTCATACAAGGTAATGTGGGATTTCCGAACATTTTACTGTGACAGTATTGAGATATATAAGCCTGTTTACCTAAATAGTGACTAGGGTAACTTTGTCTATCTGTATACATACAGTAGCATTTTTTTCTGTAATTGTCAAATATATTACCTGTGATTATAAGGGATGTTGGTTTCAGAACTGTCAGAGGAAAGAGAACAAAATTCTAATTTTATACAATAAATCAGAGTGCAGGCCATTTTACACAGCAGGTTTAAAAAAAATAGTTAATCAGCCAGGTGCGGTGGAACACACCTGTAATCCCAGTACTTGGGAGGCTGAGACAGGAGGATCCCAGGTTTGAGTCCAGCTTCAGTAACTTAGTCAGACCCTAGCAACTTAGTGAGACCCTATTCCAAAGTGAAAAAGGGCTGGGGCAGTAACTCAAAGTTAGAATGCCCCTGAGTTCAATCCTCAGGATCAAAAGAGAAAAAAAAAGTACTCATTTGGATTTAATTGAGAAGTATAAACTCTTCTTTGAATTTTATGTAGTGGAAAAAAATCTGTTAGCATTTTTCTTTCTTATCACTTCCTTCATTTTACTTTTTGTACGCAAGGGACATTCTGCCTGTAACCTACACCTCCAGCCCTACTTAATTTTAAGACAGGACCTCTCTAGGTTGCTGAGGCTGGCCTTGAACCTGTAATTCTCCTGTCTCAACCTCCTAAGTACTGGGATTGCAGGTGTGTACCACTACACCCAGTTTCCTTCACTTTATCGATAAATTAAAAGTCGTTCCAACTTCATCAGTCATTAACAACAAAAATTGGTTAATTCTGAAAATATCGATGGGACCAAGATAAAGTAAGAGCTCTTGGTGGGCCAATAGTTTAGCAGAAACTAGGACTTCCTGGGAAAGTTTTCTGGTTGAGAGTGAGAAAGCCTATTTCTTGATTCTGATTTGGCTACGCCCCAACGGAGCCTTGACTAAAGTCTCTTTTCCTCCGGTCTCCGTGTCAATGTCTATAAAACTTATGGCTTTAAGTTTTGTTTCTTGGTTAAAAATAATATGCACAGCAAAGACTTCTTGAGGCTGTAGTACTCTCTGTCAAGTACTACGCTAAGCACTTTGCTCATATTATCTCACTTAATTCAAACAGCAGCTCCTCTGAGGGAAAAATTATTGTCCCAAAGTTTCCGCGAAGGGAATGGAGACACAGAGCGAGTCATGGTGTAATGCGGCTGCAGCAGCAGCAGGCCATGGACGATGGACTTTGCATGTGTCTTAAGGTAGCCCCCCTTGATGTGACCCTTCAACAACCTAGAAGTCTATTCTGTCTTAGGAGGAAACAGAACCCAGGGAGCCAGGTGATTCGTCCTCCCTCTCACAACAAGAACGCGGCAGATCCAGGACAGTTACCCAGGTCTCCTCACGCCAATGCTGTTACTAGAATTTCTACTGTGTCTTGCTTATATAAACATCATCGACACCTCATATGTGTCATGCTTATAGTTTTATCCATAGAAGAAGCCTAGGAATTTGGCAACTCACAAGCCAAACCTGGCCCATAGATGTGTCTTATTTGCTTGCGCAGCAATTACAAAACAAAATTGTAGTTGCCAACATTTTAATGTCAGCATGTGTCCCATAAATATATAGATTTGGGGCCTCTCTTGAAAGAGGAGGAGGCTCTGGCATCTCTGCGGCCTCAGTCTCGTGGCAGGCGACCACAGGTACTGAAGCACAGGCTCTCAAAGTCCGGCACAGTTCCCACCCAGCTCTCTTTCTTTGCCGGAGTTATCTGTAGGGTTTTTGTGTTCCTATGACCTCTGAACTAAGTTACAGATCTCAACTTCTGCAAAATCAAGGAATCTGGAAGTTTTGCACACAAAGTGGCAAGTAGGTCAGTGGTTTGGCTTCTGCCTCATGACATGCATAGGAATGACAAGTCGCAATGTCGCGGCTTGCCTCTCATGAAGCTTTTACAGACTGAGCAAATCGCCAGCCCAAGTGGCATTTCAGCTGCAAGAAGGCGAGCTGGGTCATAATTGGCCCTGTCACCATTCCGGTTTTGATGTTGCTTGGCACCGTCTGTGCCTGCCCTGGTTGAGTAATCTGTGTGCGTCTGGGTATGCCACACACAGACAAATGGGAACTCTGTTTATATTCGCTTTCTGCCCGAGAACTTGGTTCCTCTGGGTCACAGCCTTGGAACGATTGATAGATTGGAAATTTACTGGTATAGACTTGGGCGCAAAAACTTCGCTGGAAACCGTTTTGGTAGTTGACCTTGGTTACCTCCAAGGGGCCGCAGTGAAAGGGACTTTCTGACGGACAGCTCCAGTGGGTGACAGCAACTGATGAGTGTTGAGATGGAATGCCATCGAGATGTTTAGTAATGAATCCTACTTGACAGGTGAAGCCGTTGACACCTGGAAGAGTCTAAAGCAAGCTCGATAAGCATCTATTGTACATCACAGGTAGATCTCACTAATGAGCAAAGTTTCCTCTGATTTCCTGGGTGCCTCTCCTCCCAGAATTCCTCAGCTAAGACAGAGGCGCCGCTCCACTGCCCCCATCCCCATGACCAGCAATATGCAAAGGATCAAGCTGAGGAGATCTAGCACTCCCAGCATCTATTTGTGTCTTATCCTGTGGATCAACCACAGAGGCATCCTAGAGCCGCATTCCACACTGTGATGATTTGGCAAAATCTGTGCAGTAATTGGCATGAATAAGCTATGTATTAAATAATCTCCTATTAAATAATTGTTTTTTTTTTTTTTTCTATTTAAGACCTTATCCAGAGCCCTTGTTCTTGGAATATGGAGGTAGGAGAAGGGAATGTTCAAAATCACTTTGGTAAAATTGTCTTACGATCTCTTTCTCCCCTCCCTCCCACCTTCACTGGGAAGGTACAGGTAAAATTCAGAGGGGAATAAATAGGAAAAATCCAGAAGCCTTCTAGATGATTCATTAGTCCTACCTTGATCAGGAGCCCTTATCTGGAACCTTCCCCAGGAAGCCTGGGGATATATAATCCTGATTTGGCAGTACTATACGATATCTCCTATTATGATGAACATCAGATATTTTTTTTTAATTCAGAAAATACAGTTGCCTTAACTTAGTCCTTAGCCCTCTGCCAGGCATCAAGAAACTTGTAAAAAGAACACGCATAATGGATTGTCTCTACTTTCATGGGGGTTAGGCTCTAGTTACTAAAGTCAGGGATGTGGGTATAAAAATGTTACATAGGATTTTTAGTCTTCTTTGAAGCAACATCAACATCATAAAAAAAATAAAAAACACTCAACACAATAAATATTCCCTTGTTCATTCCTGAGTAATGACACCCAGAGATTATCAAGGACAAAATTAATTTGGGGGTAAAGTGCTGCCTTAGGAGTGGAGACTGCGCTTAGCGTTGACTTCTAGTAAGGTACTTTTTAATATTCAGGTACTTTGTACATCAATGGGACCACCTAGGGGCAGTCAGTAATATAATGTGTTCTAATTCAAACAGCTGATGAAAGATTTGAGGCAAACTTGAGCTCAGTTCGGGATAGTGTGTGAAATATTTGTAACATGACTCTTAAGAGAGTGCCACAAAAGATACGGTCTTCATGTGATCATGACAGCTACACAGAGAACCCAGGGAGTAAATAAGCCCAATGGAATGCATTTCCTTTTTTTCCCCTTTTACATGGCTACCTTTGGGTGGATGTGGTTTTGAAGGTCAAGTGTAACTAAACAACTCAGTTGGTTAATGTGTTCCTCCTGTGTACGTGCAAAGAGTTAGCCATACACTCCTTGCCCAAATAAATGTGCAAAAACCTTTGGCATGGGACCGGATCACGTAGCACTTCACTGAGACTTAGTTGCTCTTGGTATTATCATGTCTGTTCGCCGCACAATTTCTGCAAATGACTGTTTTTTTATGGTGATTTGTGTGGTAGTCAGCAGAGGTGTTTCTACTCGGAGGAAGGAGATGGTAGAGGAAGACGCTGAGCATATGGCACAGGTGCCTTCGTATTTGGTGTGTGGCGGTCCCTGGTTGTCATTGTGATTCTCTTCTGTGCCCTTTTTAATTCTGACTTCTTTTTCTCCCTCCTCCCCCCACCGGCCGGCGTGACAGCTGTTTGTAATTCCGTTTGCAATTCATTTTGGGCTGAATTACGCATTGCCCTGTCTGCTTGTCATTGTGGTGGCCTCTTCACGTTCCCATATGACAGGGGAAAAATAAGAAAACAGTCTGGGTTCTGGGAAGGACTGGTGCTTCTATTCAAATCAGAATTATTTTTAGAAAGTGTCTATAGAACCTCAAGTTTCCTCAATCAGCAGGATTTATATAAAGCTGTATGTTGGCACGCTTTCCTCGAACAAAGCCTTGGGAACGTTCTCTTTTGGACCTCGTGGCTGGTGGTGACTGCATTCTGTGGGCAGGCTGGCGGCTGCTCCTGGAGCTCTGGCAAGGCCCCCTGGAGGTGCTCAGCGTGTGACGTCACCTGTGGGCACGTCTCCTTGGGGCCCTGGACGCCACCAGGAAGGGCCGAGACTGCATTACAGTGAACTCTGTTAGCAGGCAAATTGAGGATGCGCAGGAATCTGTTTAATCGATATCTTATCTGGATTGTCAGTTGTAAAAGGCTTAGAAATAATGCGACAAAATACTCGGTGCTGAGTGTCATTTCACCTCTGTTTGATTCAGAAGGTCCTTCAGGATCTGGGTGTCCTGGGGGAGCTAGTTAATAAAGATTCTATTCTAGGTCTAGGATGTGTGATAAGCCAGCCTTTTTTTTGTTTTTTTCTTCTTCTTTTCTATTTCTAGTTAGAAAAATAAATAGACAGGTGGAAAGGCCATGAGTCTTCTTGGCCCTAGAGGCCAATAAGAGCCCTAAGGAAAGGTAAGGGTATTTATAGTCGGTGGTATCAATATTCATCATTGTTTGTTGCTGTTCAATATCCTATAGACTTCTCACTTTTTTTTTTCTTTTTGGTTCTGGGGATTGAACCCAGGGGCATTCTACTTCTCAGCTCTACCCTGTAGACCTCCCTTTTTTGAAACAGGGCCTCACCAAGTTGCTGAGGGTCTCACTAAGTTGTTGAGGCTGTCCTTGAACCTATGATCCTCCTGTCTCAGCTTCCCAAGTATTGGGATTACAGGCATGCACCACATGCCTGGCTCAAACTTGTCACTTCTAAAGTGTGGATCAAGATAGGACTGTCTCTCTATCTGTTTGGGCCTCACTTACTAGCATCCAGTTCTGTGATATACTTTGAGGTGCCCAATGGGTCAGGCAGCTTCTCAATGTGTGTGTGTGTGTGTGTGTGTGTGTGTGTGTGTGTGTGTGTGTGTGTGTGAATGTGAATGGAACCCAGGGTCATTCTATTTTGAACTACACCCCCAGCCCTATTTTATTTTTTATTTTGGCTCAGAGTCTTTGGGCTTTACCCCCAGCCCTATTTTATTTATTTTAACAGAGACTGACCTCAAATGGGTGATCCTCTTGTCTCAGCCTCCCAAGTACTGAGATTACAGGCGTACACCACCATGCCCTACTCAAATGGCTTCTGATTTGCAATAACAGTCCAGGGTTCTCAGAAAAGGTCTACCAGGGATGGTTTCACGTTGGCCTGTGTTGCTTATGTCAGTTTGCCTCTAACTGGACTCTCACCCAGAGACAGCATGAAAGAACACATGCGCTGACAGAGCATCTCCCACCCTGTGGTCTGCAGGGCTTGGCATGAGCCATGTAGCTCTGACTCAGCACCCTGTCCCAGGCCAGCCTCCACTCGGGCTCCCAGGCGCATCCTTCAAAGGGTTGAAAGCAACATCACAATTTCTTTCTCTGAAGAGCATCCTCACCCTTGACAAGCCAGGGTTACAAACAGGTCTGTGCTCTGTGGCCTCCTGTCTGCCAGCCCTGATTGAATGAATATGCACTCCACAGAACGTTGCACCGGGCATCCTTGAAAATTATGGAAGAAGGAGGCAATGCGCTCACTCTTTGAGCATCTTATCCGTTTAAGGGAAAGACAGAAACCACCATGCGGCAAAACATGAAAACTCAAATATCAGCTGGACATACATATAGCTAGACACATATCCAATGAACACAGCCTGGAAATGCATACCTATATATACAGATATTGAAATGTATATATAGCATTTTTGGAAGTGATTAGCATCACAAAAAGGTAGCTTTCTACTTACTTAAATGTTCAACCCTCCGAGTGCCTCTGAGACAAGGATTTGAGAGCAAGTAACTTGTCTGAGAAGTGTAGGAAACACCAGTAAGGGGGGAAGGAAAGGAAGACCAGAACAAAAAGCAGCCTATGAAGGCCAAGGTGTTGAGCCAGCTGGAACTCCAGCGTATGGGGGAATTCTGAGAAACAGTTTAGAACACTTGTCTCAGTGTTATGCCCTCAATTCCTTGCAGTCACTAGTTGGGGAGTCCTCTTAGGTCATTATCCAGATACTCCTGGACTACCATGCCTACCCAGAGTGGTCTTTGGAAGAAACCCTCTTGTAAGGGACTGCAGTTACTGGAAAGTTGGAAGTTGGCCTTTGTTGTAGGACCTGGGAGACCAACAGCCTCTGCCACATTAATGAAAACACTGGTTTGGAAAGGAAAGGAGAGAAGCGATTTTCATTTTCGGGAAACCACTAGCTATGAAGATGTACAAGGAAACGTAGATGAGAGTCAAGCTAAAACCAGTAGGCTTCCTCATGTACGTTCCTTAAAAGAGTATAGAGTTCAAGAGTCAGAGGGACGGTCTAGACTATCAGCTGACGCAGACTGAAGACCGGGGTAATCTGGGTTATGAGGATCCGGGGTGTGTTGGCATCCTCAGCTGGGATGCCGTTGTCTGCTAGCCACGTCTCAGCTGCAGATCATGTTGGGGAGAGCAGGGTGGAATAGTCCTTTCACCTGTGGCAGGAGTCCTTGCAGGAAAATGACCCCTGAGTGTGATCAGAGATACCATAGGTCGAGATGTCCTTCCTTCAACTCAAGCCCCTCAAAGAAGTGGCCAGTGGCCAGGAGGCACTGGAGCTTTTGCCCAGTGTCTCCTACTTATATAAGAATGTTTATATAAACGTTGGAGGGTTGGGTGAGAGTACATGCAATTAGAGCCTCTAAAGTGGTCTGCTAGAAGATAATCTCCTTTTGCATCGTATTGTACGTATATATCTCCTCAGGAGAGCTGGCAGATGGTAAAGTTAAGACTGTCAAAGCCAAAATATTGCAGAAAGCTCTTGTTTATCTGATACCGGTTCCAAAGACTTGTGTGTGCCAGTCTTTGTTACTGGAAGTGTCTGTGTGTTTTACCTGACTTTCAGCAGTTCTGCCAGATGTGCCCAGGAAGGAGCTTTCTGAGAAGTACTTTTTAATACATCAAGTCACATCATCCAACATGTTCTCTTCCCTTTGTCTTAGACTTCATTTAGGTGCAAGGCAGAGAAGATCTAGAACAGAAATGGCAGGGGATGTTGGTAATTTGACAGCCTTTATCTGGGAAACAATGAAGGCAGGATTATGACACTAGCTTGTTGTCTTATATACTCAGTAACATAGTTGCAGCTATGGAAGAGGGAGAGGAAAGGTATCAGGCTGGATCCAGCTACTTACTTTAACAGGAAGAATTGATACAAAGAATTATTAGCTGAGAGCAGTGGTGCATGCCTATCATCCCAGCTGCTCTGGAGGTTGAGGCAGGAGGAGTGTAAATCCAAGGCCAGCCTGGATAACTTCTTGAGACCCTGTGTGAAAATAAAAGTTTAAGAAAGGGCTGGGGATGTAGCTCAATGATAGAGTGCTTGCCCTGCCATGTGCAAGGCCCTGGGTTCAAGCCCTGGTCCTGCAAAACAACAACAACAACAACAACCCAGCAAAAATAAAATAAAAACCAGAGAACATGCATGTGCATGAAAAGAGAAGAAAGGGGGAGAGAGAGGAGGAGGAAGGATGTATGCATATGAGAAGCCTTGCAAAAACAAAAATATTTACGATGCTAATGAATAACATTAGAGTCTTAATAATATTAAGACTTATTTGGCTGGGGATGAGGAGAGTAAGGGGTAGTTAGGTTCTAAAGCCAAGGCATTGAGGGGAAATCGAGTATAAACACTAGAATCAGACACTGAGATTGTGGGAGCTTGTTGGAATGGGAAAACAGATTCTTGTCTTTCATCTCACGCTCACTCTGTGACATCCGTGAGCAGAGAGTCGAATGCAGATAGAAAAGCTTCTCCCCCAATGATTTATCCTATTAGTTTCTCCCCGTCTCTTCTCCTGCATGCTCACTAAGCACAGAGAGAGGAATTCACATAAGTTATGTGTGTATGTGAGACAACTTCACCTTAAATTGTACGAAGCATGGGCTAAGCACTCTATCTCGTACACTGCATTACTTGATGGCCACATTGGCCCTAGAAATATTCCTCTGCCTCCTTAACAGCAAAGAGATCAAATGCACGGGAAGGTTAACTAGTATGCTGTGGGCACAGCCAGCAAACAATAGGACTTGAATTTCAAACTCAAGTGTGTCTTGCTCCAAAGCCTGTGCTCTTGGGCTTTATTATTAGCACCACCCTGCTGTCCAGTCTACATATTCAGCTGTGACCTCATGTCTAGGAAGAATCTTATCGTCTCCAATAGCAAAGCTGGGGGCCTGAGTGAGGTAGCTCATAAGATAGAATAGGGGCCGGAATAGTAGCCACTAGACAGATGCAGCTACATACGTGTGTGTGTGTGTGTGTGTGTGTGTGTGTGTGTGTGTGTGTAGTACTGGGACTTTAACTTAGGGGTGTCCTATCACTGAGCTATACCCACAGACCTTTATATTTTGAAACAGGGTCTTGCTAAGTTTGCTGAGTCTGGCCTCAAGCCTGCAATCCTCCTGTCTCTGCCTCCCTAAGTACTGGGATTATAGGTGTACGCCATTGCACCTGGCTATTTAAATTTGGATTAATTAAAAATAAGTAAGCTTTCAAATTGAGTTCTTCAGAGTAGCTTCATCTCAGGAGTTCTGTAACCACAGGTGACTGGTGGTTGCCACATTAGAGAACACAGAACATTTCCATGAGCAGTGAAAGTTCCGCCATAGCTCTGCAGTGAGTTAGCACATGGCTGAAAAGCCTAGTTTCTGCAGCTCGCTATTCGTGTATCCATGGACCGGTTGCTTAATGTCTTCCTGCCTCAGTTGCTGCATCTGTAAAATGGGGTTAGTGGAGGCAGCTCCTTGTAGCATTCAGGTGAGGATTAAATGAGGTGCTATTTATAAGGTCATCAGCCTGGGACCTGGGCACTGAGTTTTTACCACATGTTACCTGATGAGGGAGAGGGTTTCCCAGCTCTAAGATTCCCCATCTCTATTTGGGGAAACGTGTAGTAAGACCCTCAGCAACTTAGCCAGACCCTGTTTCAAAATAAAAAAATAAAATAAAATAGGGCTGGGGGATGTAGCTTATAGGTAAAATACCCCTGGATTCAACCTCCAGGTCTACACACACACACAAAGCAAACTGACTTTTAGTTCTATCACTGCTTTTAATTCTCTACATCCAGAGCATCTGTTTTATTATGCATATGTAAGACAGACCACTCCTGCCAGCCCGCCCGCCTTGGTTTGCCACTGCTAACTGGGTGTGTTAGGAGAAGCTTCTTGAGTGTCTTTCTGTCTGAGCTCTTCTGGGCAGTGCGTGGACGTTGATGATTCCCAGGCAGGGTCCTTCACCGTGCGCTGACTACTTTGGGCCCTGGAGAGACAGGTTCTGTGAGGGGCAGTGAAGCAGTGCCGGGCTTTCTGTGAACTGGGGAGTCAGGGACAGTGGAGCCAGGTGTGTCTCTTGCTCCCGCCCTGGAGTTCTTCTGTCCCAGCAGGAAGCCTGACCAGGCTAGGAACTTTCTCCAGGATCTAAATGTTGCCTTAGAGTCAACAAGCGATGCTAGATGGAACCCAAGGGCTTGGGCCGTGGGACCGAAGGAGAACTCTGCCTAGACCTTTCGTTGCCTGGGAAGCCGAGAGTGGGGTGCCTGGCACATGGAGACTGCTAAAGAGCCGATCCCCGTCCCCCTGGCCTCTCCCTCACCACCACCCAGGGCTAAGCGTCGAGGGGGTCCCTCGCTAATTTTCACCTGCGTTTTGCTCTCTGTTGTGTAGTACTTCAGTGACAGGATCCGCTCAGGAGGGAGCGGGCGAGGCTGGCTGAGGTTTTCAAGATGCTGAGTTTTGAGTTCAGGTGCCCGCCTGGCAGTGGACCGATGCCTCCAGACCTCTCAGACTCGTGGGACCTCTGAGAGGTCTTAGAAACCGCTGCAAGCCTCCGGTCCAGCATCCGACTGCCTGGGGGCATCGCAGGGAAAGGCGGCAGGTAGAGTATCCATTCTGAGTTTTCTTCTCTCGTCCTCCCTCCCCTCCTTTCTGTGTATCTATGCCACTCTGTTGTGTGTCCTCCCCAAGATTCTGTACTCGCTTGACGCCACGGTATTTACTTTATGTTCTTGTCAACAGAGATAGCACAGGCTATCAGCTGATGGGTACTACGGTGAGTGTGCTCCAAGATTTCCAACACGCCCAAACCCCACCGGCGTTCCAAGAGGGAGCAAGAGGCAAGCCCGGAGGAGGTGAGGACCCATCCCTCTGCTCTCCGAGCCTGGACTCCATCAGCCTTTACCTAGCAGATGCCTGATGGGCTTTTCCCTTTGTGTCCTTCTGTAGGCGAACTTCTCAGCCAAGGAAAGGATGGACCACCTTCTCAGGTGTCTAGGGAGCTGCTAAAAGCCAGGTGCTGCTGGTCCATTGGATGGAAGAAGAGCCGCTGGAGCCCAGAGATACCTGGCTTGGAACTCAGGTCCAGCATCTTTCAGACCGAAGTTCTCAGAGTGACAGATCTGAATTGGACTGTGTCTCCTTATCATCACCGGCATAACCGCATAACATACTGTTCTGGATGACTTTGACTGGTCGGCTTTCTTTCTATTTTCTTTGTTCTGTCTTTTATTTCTTGGCCCTGGGAATTGTAAAAAAGAAAAAAGAAAAAAAGAAATTGCTTTAAAAGGTATAATTCTGTGCTGAAATTAGCCTTGTTTATGTGCAAATTCTGTTCCTCAGGATTTTTTGAATTGAAGTCCTAGGTTAACTAGTAAATGGGGCTCTATAGTTGATTTGTATAGTACCAATCCTTAGATTAAAAATGCATTTTCTTTCTTTCTTGTTTTTTTTTTTTTTTCAAGTTCAGATCCAGGTAATGACCCAAGTCACATTTGTTTAGCTACTAAAGCGATCTCAATGTGGTAACACTTAGAGTTGGAATATAATCAAACATACATTATACCTGGGGCTCTTGCATACTATTTGATAGAAATGTTACACTACAAAGGAACATAAGCCTTGTGGGTAGAAATTTAATTCCTCTCTGAACCTACAGCTAGAATAGCAAAGAAATTACAAATACCAAAAGTGGCCTCAAATATCCTGAATGTAAGCTAGTTAATTTTGGATGGTTGTGAAATGCCATTTTGGTAAGACAACACAACAGTTGGAGATGGACTGCCCTCATCAGCAGGGTTGCTCAGGTCTCTGTGGATCTACCTCTTCTCAAGGAGTTAAAGAACAAGGTGACTTTCTGTGCTGGGTTTCAGAACTGTGGCATTTCTGACGTTGCCCTGTAACTGCGCCTGCCGTGGAATAAAACACCTTCAGTTGACTCAGTAACAAGGTCTCTGTCAATTTCCTGCAAAACTGTGTTAGTGGCTTGGTAAGAAGGTACACTGTAGACTTACCCATGGTTGACCTGCCATAGGTCTCAGCAGGATCCAGCATTATAGCATTTTAGAGGAGTACTGGAGATGTCTGTTGTCTATATATGGGATCAGAGTGAGGTGGTCACCTTCTCTACTCTCCATATCATAGTCAGCTCTAGAAATCTCTAGTTATGGCTGCCATCCCCCTCATTCGCTAATTCCGGAGCCCCCGTTTATTTCTATGACACTGCAGGATGGGCCAGGAACACTAAGCCTCAGTCTCCTCATGTGTAAAATAAGAAGAATGGTGCTTCTGGTAGTTATGGCGATCAGTTCCTGTAAGAACATCACGTGGACGGTATTTTACACATTGCAAGCACAGGAGGAGGTGTCCACACCCAATAAAACCAGTGGTCACTTTAATGTTAATAAAGAATCTAATGAACGTTCCCATTCCTTGCAGTCAGCCTTTGAGAACACTGAGGGACCACTGAGTAGCTTCTCAGACCTCCTTGCTTAAAGTCATTGGAGAGAAATATTAAGATCCATGGGACAGAAGTCAGGAGATGAGAATCTGCTGTTCCCTGCCATGGCCACATAGCCTAATATCTCAGTTCCTTACTTCTTCCTACTGTGAGACAGGGCAGCTGTCTGTCATCCCTCACAGAGGTCAGTGTATGCCTCTACAGCAGGCGATTCACCACACATGTAGATCTACAAGAGGCTGCCTTTCCCACCTGTGTGCAACACCGGGCCTGCGCTGTCTGTAATGGCTTGGATTTAGAAAGTCCCCCCAGCCTTCATAGAAACAAGGTAGCAATGTTGGAAGCTGGGTTTGGTTGCTAAAGAGGGGTCCCTGGGGGTATGGCCTCGGGTATTATCTATTCTTCCTCCTCCCCCTGCTCCCTCTCTCTGCTTCCAGCCCCCATGATGTGAGAGCAGAGCTGTACTCTCTCCCTTTCCACTTCCTACTGCCATGCCCTGAGCTTTAGACTCCAGCCTCCCATGGACTGAACCCAGAATCTCCAAAAATACTATGAGCAAATAAATCTTCCTTCCTCTAAGTTGTATAGTCAGGTCTTTTGGATTATGGCAGGGAGCAAGACACTGTCCAAGGGCAACTGTGTCCCCCTCTACTGACAGGGAGGCCTCATTTACTGCGGGGAAGAGGTCTGCTTATCCCAGGCCTCATTAGATGGCACTAGAAAGTACACTTGAGAACACTTAGGCACTCTGTCCCACCACATCTGAGATCTTGGGGCCACAAAAATATAAAGCAAAGATGAAACAAAAGTGAATTCATTTCATGTGGGGTACAAATAGTTTTTCTCTGATCACCATGGGGTCCATCACCGTCCCACAGATCTTACCCAAGGACTTGCAGGCAGGCACAACAGAAGGAAGCAGTGTCTCCTGCGACGTTATTTTAAACCTTGAAGCAATCAAAATGGTGATGATGATGGCAGTAACAAGTTAATTATTGTGCACTTGCTGTATGCTGGGCACTTGGGGAAGCGTTTATAAGCACTGCCTCGTTTAATCATGACCGTGGTGACATGAGGTGGTGCTTGTGTCACCCTGGGACCTGTGTCCTAGTAACTGAAGCATGAAGTGGTTAGGTAACTGGCCAGGCCACCCCATTGGTGAGATGCATAGCTGGGACGAGACAGACAGGTTGGCCTTACTCCAAGTCTTGGACTCTGTCTCGCTCAGCTATTGGCTCATCGCCCCGGGCCCTGTCTGATCGTTACTGTCAAAGTAATACGAATGTACATGCACATGCCACTTGGTGTATTTCCCTCTGTGTACGGAACCCTCTCCCCTTTCCTCCCGCCCCATCGATGTTAGTGTGATTGGCAGTAAAACCTTGTATGGATGTAACCTTATTTGAACCGTTCCCTTCCTCTATGGCTTGTAACGTGGAACGCCATCTTTGTAACTAAAGTTATCTTAGTTTGTGATTCGGGGCCAGCCAGTAATTAGTGTCCTCTCCTGCACGCTTCCGCAATTTTCAAAGTTCTCAGCAAGTGTATAATAACCAAGAATACCTTGATGTGAAAAGTAAACATTTTATTTTAAAAAAATAGTATTTTTAATTTAACAGAAAAAAAAAAAACAGTGCTGGATGGGGTTCAGGTGGAACCTACCTTTTGCTAAATTCTACTTTCTATTTAATAGTTTTAGGTTCCAGTACATCGTATCCAGAGGAAGTCCTACTGGGTGTGAATGTCGAGCTTAGGAGATGCCTAAGGAGTAAAAGAGAGGAATCCAAACTAAAAGAGAACATGATATTAGATTCTTGAGCAAAATGATAGCAACGTAAAACTTCTTAACTTCTCTATGGAAGGACGCCATTGATGTCCGACTGAAATAACCTTTTCTCAGTTCCCAGCTCATCTGGCGGGTTGAGAGCAGGGTGTACCTCTCTGAGCAACCACTGGACTTTAAAGCTGTTTACACATTTCGGGCAGCCTGTAGCAGCTGCAGTTAGTATCCTGTTTGCATTTCGGTGGGCTTTCTCTGGCTGGTGCGTCCTTCTACATTATAAGCCAGAAGTGCTAGAAGACTTATTCCCACTCCACCATGTAACTAGCCCCTGATCAATTGCTGGAGAGAATTCGGGCACAAATATCCCCTTGGGTGACCAACGAAGATATGGTGTATACTGGTTCGGAGTTCCCCAGGAAGGCCGCCTCCCACTGTCCCTGGTGGTAGCTAGGTTGAGAATCCATGTTTTGGGCTGACTTTCCTTCTCTGTCACCCATTTTCACTTTTCAACCAGTATTTCCTAAGATCACCCTATCAGTGAGTAGCCCATGTGCAAATAAATTTTTATCTTAGGGTCTGCTTCTAGGAGGCAGCCTAAACTAATTCAGAATTCTACTGCTGTTTCAGTTATGGAAATAATGTACCAGAGAAAAATAGAGCCATATCATTCACGACTAAATAATTTCTCCCTTTGTCCTTCCCTTATTCTGCTATGTTCGGAACAGGAAAGGGGATCTTATAAACCTGAGACCCAGTTGCCAAAGAATGACTTCCTTCCTATGAAACAGGCCTCTCCGCAAGTTATGAGATATTTTTGCTTTAAAGAAAAGACTCCACTGGCACAGAAGATCCGCCAAAAGTCACCTGATGGCAAATCGAATTACAATGCGCCGGCTAGAACAAGTAATTAAATAGAAGGGGGTAATGGCAAAGAGGAGAAAGTCACAAACCCAGAGCCCCCCTCTCACCTCTCAAGGATCTCAAGGACTCCTATTTGCCTTTGAATCACTTCTACTTCAATTAACATTGATTGAGCCTGCCTAAAGTGCCTGGCTCTTGTCAAATCCCATTACGGGAGACTCCAAGATGCTATCTGTTTGCAAGCCTTTGTTGTGCTGGACATTTTTTGTGGGAATATTGAATATGGTGTGGAGTGGCTAGGGCATTGATCAGGGCTGTTATATAAGAGGTTTGCTTTTCTTCTGGCCATTGCAGTTTTGTAAACGGGATTTCTTTTTTCCCCGTTATCATTAGCAACTCCAACCAATTCTCCAAGTTCAAGTGATGATGCTTTAAAAAGCATGTCAGACTGACCCACGATTGCTTTTAGAGATAAACATTGAAAATGCCAACCCTGTAAAGCAGGAAAGTGTGACCTACTCTTGGGTGCAGCATCACACACAGAATTTACTTTTTTTTGTTGTTGTTGGGAAGGAACACACAAAGGAAACACATTTTCTCCATGGAGTTCCCAAGAAAGGATCGGACGTTTGTTTTACTGGAGAGGTAAATGGAATCGTAGTGTACATCCGTCTGCCTTCTCTATGCTTCTCACATCTCTGCTGAGGTCTTCGAGTGGGGTTCTGTATTTTATGCATCTCTGTTTAGAATGTGTGGCCAAGGACAGAGTTTTCTTCGCCTTTGGTGTCTACTTCATCTTTTCTCAAAATAATTGAAGTGGATGGTGGAAAATACTTATTTTACAGATTTTCTATTGCATTTTAGTTGAAGTCAGCAGGAGTGTGCATCTGGCCCTGTGCTTACTGGGATTGAGAAGGAGAAATAGAAGCTCTTGCCTAGATAGGGAGTAATAGGCATACCAGAGGGACTTTAGATAATGGAGGAGAAGCTTCAGTGGAACAAGAAGGAATCTAAGGGAAGGGTGGGAAGAGAATCAGTGAAGGAATCGCTCCCATCCACATTCTGCACATATGTGAGAATACCAGCTCCAATCTCTATAGCCTGTATGGGGAGAGAGGTTGGGAGGGAGCTGGGGGAAAGCCCGCCAAGTGCTATGGGCATGGATGCCACTATCATTACATTATGATATAAGACTATAATGCACCAATAAAAGTATATAACAAAAAATGAACACATGCACACATACAGCTCTTCCCTTGGTTGCTTGCTTTAGAGGATGAAGGGCAAGATTCCTATTAAGGAGAGATCAGAGAATAACATTGTTCCAAGTCTCTCTAATGACCAAGGACCTTTTATGTAGGAAAAAGACTACTATTGGTAGCTATGTGTGGGATAGGTAGTACTGAGAATTCAACTCAGGTGCATTCTATCTCCAAGCTATACCCTCAGCCCTACTTTCTTTTTTTTTTTTTTTAACTTTAAAACAGAGTCTCACGAAGTTTCTGAGGCTGACCGTGAACCTGCAATTCTTCTGTCTCAGCCTCCCAAGTACTGGGATTACAGGTGTGTGCCACCAGGCCTGGCCTAGTGGTACTTTTTAATGCTCACATCTTTATCATGTTAATTTTTAATTACTTTCCTAAACATTCAAATGCTACTTTTGCCACTGATGAAATATACTTTATGAGTCAAATCATGCACCTTAAATATTTAAATGCAGATTACAAGTAAAATTAGGCAAAATGTCCTAAATATTTCAATATGATCTCTACCAATATCATTAGAAGCTCACAACCTTTAAACATATATGTGTACATTGTGTATACACACAATCTCAATGGAATTTTTATACCTATACTTCGACTGCTAAAGAATATACTGTGGGTATGATTTATGATTCATTGTTTGTTTGTGCTTTCCTAAGACTATAGCCATCTTTCCGAACTCACAAGAAAGAGAATGCGGTCTCAGACAAGCTGGTTTTGCGGAATCTGAGTTAGCAGTCACGTAATTTTTAGTTAGCACAGAGGGTGGGGCTGGATCCCTTCAGAGTCGATTCAGTCATGGCTCAGTCTTTTCTGGCCGGAGTTTGATGTGGGACTGTAGGTTCAGTTGCGATGTGAATGGGTGCCAGGAGCCTTATCTTGTATTAGCCATGGAGAGCCTCCCCTGAGAGTTCCTATGCCCGTCAAATCTTAGTTCAAACAGTGAGCCTTTCCTTCCTAATGCTATGGTTTCTCAGTCACTTAAATAGACCTATCCAGAACTTTCATTATCCTTGGGATAAAAGGGGATCAGTCTAGGCAATCGGTTTTCTTCTTGGGATCACCCCTCCAAGCATCAGCTTCTAAGACTTAACAGACTCTACTGACTAGTCTAAGCCATCATAAGGGATGATCAGTTGTAGAGTTTACAAAAAAAAAAAACAACTTTTCTTGAGTTTTCTGACTGAAAATTACTTGTCACATTTTTCTATTTACTGAGAAAAAGTATTAAATACATTTCAAAAGGAATTGAAATCTATATATGTCAGCTTTCTAAAATCTTATTAAAACATTTAAAAATAAACATATATTCATTTTGGTTTTCAATGAGCATTTTGTATATTTCCTACTTTTTCATTGTTGAGTGCCATTGGTGGACTCAAGGCTTTTTCTAGACATAAGTTATTAAAATGAATGTAATTACTCTTGTTGCTTAAATTATTCTGCAGTGTGGGCACCCCATTAAGCTGTATCCGTTGTCTTTTCTGCATTACTCTTGAGACGTGTTTAAAAGTCTCTTGCTTAAAAGGCAGCAAGATGTTCTATACCCATGTTAATTTTTCTCTACTATTAGCAAAGAGCTTAATCCCTGAGAAGCTCTAATTCATATCAGTTGGGAACATAAGAATTGCATATCAATTTTATCCCCATGAATGGAACAATAGATAAAATACCTTTGGCCATTCAAATGGAAGTGGTAGAAAAATACATTTTAAGAGTAGAAGTTTTCACTAACACTAGTATGAGTCCTATTATTAGCTGTTCTAAACTTTAATATTAATTTTTTAAATGTCCTATATTGTGCTCCCTTGGATCATTAACTTAAACCATAATCACATTCCTTTCTCATTTATTAGCCTCATATGACTTATCACCATGCTGCCGCCATTCTTTTATTGACATGCATAAGACAAGGTCCAAGTAGAAATATCCACAGGATAGGCAGAAAGAGCCATTTTCCCATCTGTAAAAGATATGAACTGATGAGGTTCAGGTTTGAGACTTTTGTTCTGTGGACTGCTTCTTGCAAGTGTTAGGTAGTGGTTTCTAGACCAGAATCACTAAACATAGATTGTTGGTCCCCACTTCGAGCGCTTCTCCTCACTGAGGGGGAGAGCTATAAAATTTGCATGTCCAATAAGTTCCAGATCAATCTGATGCTACTAGCAGTGAGACCTTACTCTGAGGACCACTGGTCTATAGACTTAAAATTTGTTGGCTAGGTAGAGATTGCTTTTTGTGACTTTAACTTTGAAGGCATAAATTAAGCTGAAGATTAAATACAAAAAGCAGAAGTGACAACTTCTGAAAATACAAGTCCTTGGACTCTATAAATTGGGATTATTTTTTAATCTTGCATATTCAACCATATCCAGCTTTTACTCGTACATTTCAATGTCCTCTGGAAAATCTTACTGCTTATCAGCTATGGATCTCACCCAGAGATTGAAGTGTAGAGAGGCATAAACACCTCAGGATAAAAACAACAACAGAATTCCATAATTCATGTGAGAAAATTCTTTTCACAGTGAATAAATACCAATAAAGCTTCTTCCAAAAACATAATTTGAGGAGAGGGGAAATTGACTCACACAAAATAATTTTGTGTCTCTGAATTCAGATTCCAAATCTTGATTTTATTTTAAGGTTGAATTTTACACCTTTTTCTCTCCCTTTACCTGACATCTGTTTCAGCAGGAAGTCTATCTTCCTAAGTTTAAGCAAGTGCCAGGTATGCTGTCACTTCAAGATGAATAATAAACAGCTATAATAAATGGATGTTGTGGGTGACATTAATAAGGCATTTGTGATCCTGCAGGAATAATCAGGCTGCAAGACAAATAGATGCATTCATTTATACTATTGTTGGGAACTTGAACTTCTGACACACAGAACAGGTGTTCAGTCTATTTTGAAGCAATCTGACAACTCCTTTGTTTTCTTGTTCCTGTGTCTGACCTCAAAGGGTAGATGCTCCTCAAAGTTTTGCCTTCTCTCTTTGTTCCTTGATGTTTCTCTTTTTCTTTTAGTGAACTCTACTACAGCTTATCCTAGAAGGGGTAAGTCCATGGTCCAACCTCCGTGAAAAACTGAATCTTTATTAGGACGTCTCTAGCTGGATATCTTCCAAGCAACTCAGATCACCTGCCTGCCATACGACTCGGTGCTGCTTCTTCCCAACAGGCTTTTCCTTAATTTCCCTTCTTCCACACTATCAGTCACCTACTTTGCTCCAATAAAATATCATTCTTTTTGCCCCACACATCCATATGATTCAATCTCCAAAATTTTTCTCTAACATTCATATCCTCATTTTCTCTTCTACTAAAAAACTCTCTTAGGCACCCAGTGTGGCCGTTAAAATTATTATAGCCCTTTAAGAGATTTCCCCCTTATTTTTTTTTAGTTTCTCTCTGATGCAACCCATCTTAAACATCATTGGAACACAACTTTCACCGTAGATCATGTCATGATCTTTGCCCTGGGCTAGTCTTTCATGACTACCAATGTATACTGACGTATGCACAAATTCTTCATCCTGCCGTGCTGTATTTTCTAATATATAGCCACAACTTACTTTCTCATTTCCCCACTATTCACTTATGAACATTCCCTATTGGTGTAATACCAATTTTTATTTCCTCAGAATATAGTATCAGTCTTTAGGAAATTAAATGGAAAAGTGTTTTTGAATTTAGTCTTCTGTTTGCATTATTATTTCTGATAACATCTTCTGCTTTCTCTACCAGTCGAAATCCAACAGGGTTTCTAAAGATGCCTAAGAACTACTTCCTTGTAGAGTGTTACTTGTTTCACTGCAACAAACATGAGATTTTCCCCTTTCCCCTATGTCGCCCTATAGAACTTTCATTTTCTGTCTTGGGCCTTGTTTCTGGTAGTTTTGACAACATAAAACTAGCAGAACGTTATTTGTTGGGTCTTTATTTGTTGGGTCCTGAACTCACGTGTCTTGTTATAATATCTAGATGGGAAATATCGAGATGGAAACTTGGCAAGTGAATGATGTTTGATCAGTTATATGATCAAATATTTGAGGGCCTTCTCTTGGCCAGGCACTGTGGCAGGCCTTGGGGCCATAATTACAGCAAGACTCTCAAGGAGCTCATGTTCTGCTTTTTTTTTTTTTTTTTTTTTTTTTTTTTTTTTTTTTTTTTTTTTTTTTTTTGCAGTACTGGGGATTGAACTCAGGGGTGTTCTACCTCCGAGCTATACCCCCAGCCCTATTTTTTATTCTTTATTTTGAAACCAGGTCTCACCAAGTTGCGGAGTTTCTCACTAGGTAGCTGAGACTGGACTCGAACCCGTATCCTCTGGTCTCAGCCTCCCAAATGCTGGGATTACAAGCACGTGCCACCACGCCCAGCTTAAGGAACTCATGTTCTAAAGGAGGGACAAAAAGAAAAAAATAAACCAACAGGTTGTAATTCGCACTAATAAGAAAAGACAAAGTGATGTTAAAGAGAGTTATGGCTGCTTGACTTCTGTAGTTAAGGAAACTTTCTCTGACGAGGTGACATTTAAAATGAGTTGTAACGAATGAGAAAAAGTATGCTTCCAGGCAGAGGTCTGGGGGGACGTGTCCTAAACTGAGGAGCGATATGTGCAAATCTATGATGGGAATGAGCTTTGTGTGTGTAAGGAAGAAAGGAAAGAAGAATGGGGTAGAATGGAGCCATAAATGAAAGTTGGATCAGGTAACAGTGAGAAAGTTAGACCCTTAGGATTAGCAGACGGTAGAGTTTGGATTTTATTCCAAGTGTTGTCTTAGTCTGTTCATGTGGCTATAACAAAATACCCTAGACAAGGTAATTTATAAACAACAGAATGTTTATTCTCACAGTTCTGGAGGCCTGTGAATCTGAGATCAAGGTACTGACAGGTTTGTGTGTGATGAGGGTGTGGCCTCTGCTTCCAAGATGGTGCTACTGCATTGTCTGGAGGAGAGGGTCAGTGGGCCAGAGAACACTCTCTTCATCCTGAAACCCTTTCATAAGGATGCTGGTCCCATTTGTGAGGGCAGAATCTGTGTGGCTTAGTCACCTACTGAGGCCATACTTATTAATGCTGTTAATTAGGGGATTAAGTTTCAACATGAATTTTGAAGGAGACACTATCATTCCAACCAGAGCAACATGATAGGAAACCATCAGGGAGTTTCCAGAAGGATAGAGTTCTGGAAAAGGAATTGAGTGGCTCAAGAGGGGAGGCAGGTGGACTGCTTATTGTCCTCAGGAGTTATTTCCAAAGTATTCTTTGCAAACTTTAAATTGGGTAGCCTGCTGGACTTTAGCTTGGTCTCAACAATGTCTTTTGCTCTGTGGTCCATTTTTTTTTTTTTTGGCTTCCTTTCCCATTGGCTATAAACTACCCTAACCCTTGATCTTAGGAATTCTATGCCAAAAAGATGGTGGGGGGAAGAAAGAATAAATTCAAAGATAAAATATTCAAGGACAATGTTACTTTACCAATGGAATGGGAATAAAAGAAGGACATTTGAAAAAGACAGGAAATCCAAAGAGTTCAGGCTACCTAAGGTTTTCAATGTCTTTACTCTTGACACTGTAGCTTCCATGACTACGGAAAAGTTCCAAGCTCTAGCAACAAGACCAAAGAGAGGTCGTGGCCCACGTCAGCATACCCTGTCAGGGACTGGAAAAAGAAGGTATTAAGATCCTCATAAAGCAATTCCATTTCTTATTTCCTTTTTACTAATTGCAGGTATAGAATGGAATGCAACATATTTTCAAAATGGGGTCAATTCTTTATTTGGATCCCTTTTTGATCCTTTCAGATTTTACTTCTGTATACTTCATTAGACTTGATTTGTTTGAGTCTGAAGACTGCTGGGTCTTTCTGACTAAGTAATCAGATAAGATTATTGCTTTGTTGATGAGCAGTGAAAACTTAATATATCATCTTTCCCAGATTAAAAAAAAAAAAGAAGGTTTTTTTCAGCTTTCATGGACATATGGAATTGTTGATAAATCACAATTTAATTTGCATAGTATATGTTTATTTTGCTTCAATAATATTCTAGAACCTATGCTAGAGTCAAAAATTAATGTGGAATTGTGCATGACTTTAAAAGATCCCAGTCTCCTCCTTAGGATCTCAGGGAAGGAATTTTAAGGATTAGCCTCCAGTACGTGAATTCCCTTTGTAGAGGTGCTGCCAAGTGGAGGTCCAGCTTCCCTTGAAAGTTCTTGGTGTCAGTGAACTCATTATCACTCATAGCAAAATCAGGGCACCTCTGGAGAGCTCATCCTCATTATCAGGAGAGAATGAGTGTCTCTGGGTTTACCCATGGGTCCTACTTCTGACTCAGGAAATCCAAATGCCTACAGAGGTTTGGCAGAAAATAGGAAAGTTAAGGAATCCATGTATGCAAATGAAAAAGTTCAAGTATTACAATAACTGATGTCTGGTGTGTGACCACAGTGTAGGTAGGTTAGTGGGAGGGGTGGTGGACTGAAGAGTTGCCACTTTCCACCTACCACTTATTATATGAGGAAACACAGGTCAGCTATTCTGATTTTTTTTCCCCCACAAGGAAACCAGTATTTGGAATTTTCAAGCGATCACTCCTGATGTTTACATTGACAACTGATTAAAAACCTTGCAACTCTCTGTGGACCAACACTTAGAGACTCAATATATCTAACCCTCGATTTTGGCCCATGGGCAGTTCGTTTTTGAAGCTTTTCTCAAAGGCCCATAGCTATGTGAAACTTTATTCTCATGTGTAAAATGGCATGGAATTAGTCTTAATTTTTTTTTTTTTTTTTTTTTTTTTTTTTT